>JAQISU010000558.1:0-26810 GCA_029339505.1 Unio delphinus
ACTATTCTTTTAAGTGCGAATGTCCCTGCTCCCTCAACAAAAGGGATGCAGAAAAGTTCCAATACTGTTTGTCAGAAAATTGAATGCAGCAACATGAGAGACATGGCAGAACATAGGAAATATGTGAAGGAGTTTAATTCTATGACAGGAAAAAAGACATATAATTGATCTTCAATGTGACTCAACATATAAAATTGAAGGATAAAACACAACTTACCAAAGAATATAACCTTTAAGAGAAACTTCCATGGCAGGGTTCATAGTGCTGTCCATAACTGCAACCATGGACCTGGAGAATCTCTGGTTAAGCTGTGTCAATCTATCGGTTGTCCGATTTCAGCTTGCAGTTCTGTGGCACAACATCTGAAAAGCAAGCAAGATATATATATAGGAGAAATAAAATACATACAGCAAGTACAGCATATAAGAGAAAAATAATCAGAGAAAAGGGCATTTCTTTACAAGCTTTATGAGAAACATCAAGAAGAAAAGAATTAATGCCCCCATCCAGTTTATACAACCCTTCCCATCTGTGTTTTGTATAGATTTTTTCCCCAAAATCACATGCAAATCATGAAAGAAAGACTCCATTATGATTGTCATATCTAAAAACCACCAAAATCATACCCTGGATGCACGTGGTAACCATAGAAACATCAGGCTCATGTTGTGGTATAGGCCCTGTATAGGAAACACGGTACTAATTCAACTCCAATGGTAAACATATGGAAACACTGTCATATTCAAAATTCAATAACTTAACATTTCTGGGTGCTGATGGTCAGACCTATATTTTTCCATGCACAACTAACCTTGATGTAAGTTTTTAAATGTAGAAAAACATAGGACCCGCGGCATTTTGTTGACATAAATTGACAGGAAGCACATGTTATTGATTCTGCACCAAATGAATCAGGTGCTACTTTCATTATTGAGTAGTAATAGGTGAAGCCTCTAAATTTACTTCAATTGCATCAATAGAATTTTGTCCATATTTTTTTTAAATTACAGATAGGATAAGCTCTCAAAAAATATTTTTACTAAAATTTTAATTTTCATTATTAACCAATTATGGACCACCAAAGCCTTATATACTCTATTATTTCTTCACCCATTTTTAGACTGGTTCACAGCTCTTCCGTATAATTAGTACCGTGTGTCCTATAACCAGATTTTAATTTTTTTGAAAAAGTTGCATTTTACTCATTGATATTAGAGTATAATTGTAGGAAAGACCTGGCCATGCTGGTGCATGAATAATAGTGCAATTGCATTTTATGTGATACTACTGTACATAGCAAAATTGCATCCACATTACATGTTGAAGTGTTGTATTGTACTTATTAGTGCATTATTCTTGTTATTAAAAAAATTAGATTCCGGCTTTGTATCTTCGTGTTATCTTTCTATAGCATGCATGCTACACAAAATAAACACAAACATGCTGACATCAGCAAGTATGACATCATAGGGTATCAAATTACATGACACCTAGTTTTTCCATCTCTCACTGGCTATAAGACAAGTTTTAAATGTTTTAAATTTCAAAATTTCATTTCTTTTCTTGCTGACATTCACAGAAATAAGATACAGCGCATCCCTGATTCCTATCATTCACACCAAACCAATAAGTGTGCCACATGACAGGTCAAAATGATAAGAGGTCATTGTCCTTCTGTGACTTTGACTCACCCAAGGAGGCCTCCAGAGATGCTGACATTCTAAAACTATTTAAACTATCAACACAGGTGATTCATCACCCCCAAATCTTAATAAAAAGATATAAAAGCCAAAGGAAAGTTCCATAAGTATTATAATACTGAAGAATTAAATAACTGAGTGATACTTTTTAGCATAAAACTATGGGAAAGGATAAGACAGCAAAGAATAGACAAAGTCATTTCTTCAAGCCTGGTAATGTTCCCCACAACATGGGGAAAAAATGTACATCAACCCAAAAGACAAAGCCACTTGAGGTCTATTACATAAGGACAACAAGAGACAAATTTGAAAAAGCTATAAAAAGTTCATATAATGCTGACATTGAAGATGACGATGAAAAGCCCATATACAAACTGCTGCGACCCAAGCCAAGAAGTAAGCTGGAGGTGGAGCAATATGTGGAAAACATTGCGATGCCAGGGTAAGTCCATGTTTCTATTCAATATTCAGACACTTATATAACTTATCACTGCATAAACTTCTTGGTAAATTTAAGTAATAGAATTGAATTGCATATTAAAGTTGTCTAATGCATAAAACTATACCAATATTTACCCCAAACTCATAATAAGTTTAGAAAAAGTCTCAAAATCATTATGATGGCTACTTTCCACTACAGGTAGTCTTAAATTACTTACTTTTCAATATAAAGCTCAATAAAGTACATACATTATTTAAAAAAAGAGAAATAAATCAAACCTTCAGTCACTCAATTCTAGTCAAAGGGGAGGTAATATACATTGATTTGGCATACCAAGTAGCAAGCTCTAATTTACAGCTAAATGATTCTGTACTATCACTTGATAGTATGTGCAGAGCAATGTTGCATTTATAAATAGATTTTGTTTCAAATCTGAAACTACATTTCTAACATGAAATTTGTTTTATCTATTTAAATCAACAGGTCTGATGAGAAAAACACATATCGATTGGTTCATGCAGAAAAAAATGCTGAGATGTGGAATACTGTTTTTCAAGAGCACCAGTGCCTACACCCTGAATGTCAGGGGTTTCTGTCATGGGACTTGAAACATGAAGAGAAAAGAGGTTTGGTGTGGCGAGAGAGAGCAATATGTTCATCATGCCGTTACACTTAAAGAATGTTTGAACTGTATCAAGAAATGCCAAGGAAAGGTTGTGGAAGAAAAACTGACTGTGTAAATAATGCGATACAGATAGGACTTTCAGAGACTTCTGTTGGAAATGAAGGGTTCAGAACTATTCTTTTAAGTGCGAATGTCCCTGCTCCCTCAACAAAAGGGATGCAGAAAAGTTCCAATACTGTTTGTCAGAAAATTGAATGCAGCAACATGAGAGACATGGCAGAACATAGGAAATATGTGAAGGAGTTTAATTCTATGACAGGAAAAAAGACATATAATTGATCTTCAATGTGACTCAACATATAAAATTGAAGGATAAAACACAACTTACCAAAGAATATAACCTTTAAGAGAAACTTCCATGGCAGGGTTCATAGTGCTGTCCATAACTGCAACCATGGACCTGGAGAATCTCTGGTTAAGCTGTGTCAATCTATCGGTTGTCCGATTTCAGCTTGCAGTTCTGTGGCACAACATCTGAAAAGCAAGCAAGATATATATATAGGAGAAATAAAATACATACAGCAAGTACAGCATATAAGAGAAAAATAATCAGAGAAAAGGGCATTTCTTTACAAGCTTTATGAGAAACATCAAGAAGAAAAGAATTAATGCCCCCATCCAGTTTATACAACCCTTCCCATCTGTGTTTTGTATAGATTTTTTCCCCAAAATCACATGCAAATCATGAAAGAAAGACTCCATTATGATTGTCATATCTAAAAACCACCAAAATCATACCCTGGATGCACGTGGTAACCATAGAAACATCAGGCTCATGTTGTGGTATAGGCCCTGTATAGGAAACACGGTACTAATTCAACTCCAATGGTAAACATATGGAAACACTGTCATATTCAAAATTCAATAACTTAACATTTCTGGGTGCTGATGGTCAGACCTATATTTTTCCATGCACAACTAACCTTGATGTAAGTTTTTAAATGTAGAAAAACATAGGACCCGCGGCATTTTGTTGACATAAATTGACAGGAAGCACATGTTATTGATTCTGCACCAAATGAATCAGGTGCTACTTTCATTATTGAGTAGTAATAGGTGAAGCCTCTAAATTTACTTCAATTGCATCAATAGAATTTTGTCCATATTTTTTTTAAATTACAGATAGGATAAGCTCTCAAAAAATATTTTTACTAAAATTTTAATTTTCATTATTAACCAATTATGGACCACCAAAGCCTTATATACTCTATTATTTCTTCACCCATTTTTAGACTGGTTCACAGCTCTTCCGTATAATTAGTACCGTGTGTCCTATAACCAGATTTTAATTTTTTTGAAAAAGTTGCATTTTACTCATTGATATTAGAGTATAATTGTAGGAAAGACCTGGCCATGCTGGTGCATGAATAATAGTGCAATTGCATTTTATGTGATACTACTGTACATAGCAAAATTGCATCCACATTACATGTTGAAGTGTTGTATTGTACTTATTAGTGCATTATTCTTGTTATTAAAAAAATTAGATTCCGGCTTTGTATCTTCGTGTTATCTTTCTATAGCATGCATGCTACACAAAATAAACACAAACATGCTGACATCAGCAAGTATGACATCATAGGGTATCAAATTACATGACACCTAGTTTTTCCATCTCTCACTGGCTATAAGACAAGTTTTAAATGTTTTAAATTTCAAAATTTCATTTCTTTTCTTGCTGACATTCACAGAAATAAGATACAGCGCATCCCTGATTCCTATCATTCACACCAAACCAATAAGTGTGCCACATGACAGGTCAAAATGATAAGAGGTCATTGTCCTTCTGTGACTTTGACTCACCCAAGGAGGCCTCCAGAGATGCTGACATTCTAAAACTATTTAAACTATCAACACAGGTGATTCATCACCCCCAAATCTTAATAAAAAGATATAAAAGCCAAAGGAAAGTTCCATAAGTATTATAATACTGAAGAATTAAATAACTGAGTGATACTTTTTAGCATAAAACTATGGGAAAGGATAAGACAGCAAAGAATAGACAAAGTCATTTCTTCAAGCCTGGTAATGTTCCCCACAACATGGGGAAAAAATGTACATCAACCCAAAAGACAAAGCCACTTGAGGTCTATTACATAAGGACAACAAGAGACAAATTTGAAAAAGCTATAAAAAGTTCATATAATGCTGACATTGAAGATGACGATGAAAAGCCCATATACAAACTGCTGCGACCCAAGCCAAGAAGTAAGCTGGAGGTGGAGCAATATGTGGAAAACATTGCGATGCCAGGGTAAGTCCATGTTTCTATTCAATATTCAGACACTTATATAACTTATCACTGCATAAACTTCTTGGTAAATTTAAGTAATAGAATTGAATTGCATATTAAAGTTGTCTAATGCATAAAACTATACCAATATTTACCCCAAACTCATAATAAGTTTAGAAAAAGTCTCAAAATCATTATGATGGCTACTTTCCACTACAGGTAGTCTTAAATTACTTACTTTTCAATATAAAGCTCAATAAAGTACATACATTATTTAAAAAAAGAGAAATAAATCAAACCTTCAGTCACTCAATTCTAGTCAAAGGGGAGGTAATATACATTGATTTGGCATACCAAGTAGCAAGCTCTAATTTACAGCTAAATGATTCTGTACTATCACTTGATAGTATGTGCAGAGCAATGTTGCATTTATAAATAGATTTTGTTTCAAATCTGAAACTACATTTCTAACATGAAATTTGTTTTATCTATTTAAATCAACAGGTCTGATGAGAAAAACACATATCGATTGGTTCATGCAGAAAAAAATGCTGAGATGTGGAATACTGTTTTTCAAGAGCACCAGTGCCTACACCCTGAATGTCAGGGGTTTCTGTCATGGGACTTGAAACATGAAGAGAAAAGAGGTTTGGTGTGGCGAGAGAGAGCAATATGTTCATCATGCCGTTACACTTAAAGAATGTTTGAACTGTATCAAGAAATGCCAAGGAAAGGTTGTGGAAGAAAAACTGACTGTGTAAATAATGCGATACAGATAGGACTTTCAGAGACTTCTGTTGGAAATGAAGGGTTCAGAACTATTCTTTTAAGTGCGAATGTCCCTGCTCCCTCAACAAAAGGGATGCAGAAAAGTTCCAATACTGTTTGTCAGAAAATTGAATGCAGCAACATGAGAGACATGGCAGAACATAGGAAATATGTGAAGGAGTTTAATTCTATGACAGGAAAAAAGACATATAATTGATCTTCAATGTGACTCAACATATAAAATTGAAGGATAAAACACAACTTACCAAAGAATATAACCTTTAAGAGAAACTTCCATGGCAGGGTTCATAGTGCTGTCCATAACTGCAACCATGGACCTGGAGAATCTCTGGTTAAGCTGTGTCAATCTATCGGTTGTCCGATTTCAGCTTGCAGTTCTGTGGCACAACATCTGAAAAGCAAGCAAGATATATATATAGGAGAAATAAAATACATACAGCAAGTACAGCATATAAGAGAAAAATAATCAGAGAAAAGGGCATTTCTTTACAAGCTTTATGAGAAACATCAAGAAGAAAAGAATTAATGCCCCCATCCAGTTTATACAACCCTTCCCATCTGTGTTTTGTATAGATTTTTTCCCCAAAATCACATGCAAATCATGAAAGAAAGACTCCATTATGATTGTCATATCTAAAAACCACCAAAATCATACCCTGGATGCACGTGGTAACCATAGAAACATCAGGCTCATGTTGTGGTATAGGCCCTGTATAGGAAACACGGTACTAATTCAACTCCAATGGTAAACATATGGAAACACTGTCATATTCAAAATTCAATAACTTAACATTTCTGGGTGCTGATGGTCAGACCTATATTTTTCCATGCACAACTAACCTTGATGTAAGTTTTTAAATGTAGAAAAACATAGGACCCGCGGCATTTTGTTGACATAAATTGACAGGAAGCACATGTTATTGATTCTGCACCAAATGAATCAGGTGCTACTTTCATTATTGAGTAGTAATAGGTGAAGCCTCTAAATTTACTTCAATTGCATCAATAGAATTTTGTCCATATTTTTTTTAAATTACAGATAGGATAAGCTCTCAAAAAATATTTTTACTAAAATTTTAATTTTCATTATTAACCAATTATGGACCACCAAAGCCTTATATACTCTATTATTTCTTCACCCATTTTTAGACTGGTTCACAGCTCTTCCGTATAATTAGTACCGTGTGTCCTATAACCAGATTTTAATTTTTTTGAAAAAGTTGCATTTTACTCATTGATATTAGAGTATAATTGTAGGAAAGACCTGGCCATGCTGGTGCATGAATAATAGTGCAATTGCATTTTATGTGATACTACTGTACATAGCAAAATTGCATCCACATTACATGTTGAAGTGTTGTATTGTACTTATTAGTGCATTATTCTTGTTATTAAAAAAATTAGATTCCGGCTTTGTATCTTCGTGTTATCTTTCTATAGCATGCATGCTACACAAAATAAACACAAACATGCTGACATCAGCAAGTATGACATCATAGGGTATCAAATTACATGACACCTAGTTTTTCCATCTCTCACTGGCTATAAGACAAGTTTTAAATGTTTTAAATTTCAAAATTTCATTTCTTTTCTTGCTGACATTCACAGAAATAAGATACAGCGCATCCCTGATTCCTATCATTCACACCAAACCAATAAGTGTGCCACATGACAGGTCAAAATGATAAGAGGTCATTGTCCTTCTGTGACTTTGACTCACCCAAGGAGGCCTCCAGAGATGCTGACATTCTAAAACTATTTAAACTATCAACACAGGTGATTCATCACCCCCAAATCTTAATAAAAAGATATAAAAGCCAAAGGAAAGTTCCATAAGTATTATAATACTGAAGAATTAAATAACTGAGTGATACTTTTTAGCATAAAACTATGGGAAAGGATAAGACAGCAAAGAATAGACAAAGTCATTTCTTCAAGCCTGGTAATGTTCCCCACAACATGGGGAAAAAATGTACATCAACCCAAAAGACAAAGCCACTTGAGGTCTATTACATAAGGACAACAAGAGACAAATTTGAAAAAGCTATAAAAAGTTCATATAATGCTGACATTGAAGATGACGATGAAAAGCCCATATACAAACTGCTGCGACCCAAGCCAAGAAGTAAGCTGGAGGTGGAGCAATATGTGGAAAACATTGCGATGCCAGGGTAAGTCCATGTTTCTATTCAATATTCAGACACTTATATAACTTATCACTGCATAAACTTCTTGGTAAATTTAAGTAATAGAATTGAATTGCATATTAAAGTTGTCTAATGCATAAAACTATACCAATATTTACCCCAAACTCATAATAAGTTTAGAAAAAGTCTCAAAATCATTATGATGGCTACTTTCCACTACAGGTAGTCTTAAATTACTTACTTTTCAATATAAAGCTCAATAAAGTACATACATTATTTAAAAAAAGAGAAATAAATCAAACCTTCAGTCACTCAATTCTAGTCAAAGGGGAGGTAATATACATTGATTTGGCATACCAAGTAGCAAGCTCTAATTTACAGCTAAATGATTCTGTACTATCACTTGATAGTATGTGCAGAGCAATGTTGCATTTATAAATAGATTTTGTTTCAAATCTGAAACTACATTTCTAACATGAAATTTGTTTTATCTATTTAAATCAACAGGTCTGATGAGAAAAACACATATCGATTGGTTCATGCAGAAAAAAATGCTGAGATGTGGAATACTGTTTTTCAAGAGCACCAGTGCCTACACCCTGAATGTCAGGGGTTTCTGTCATGGGACTTGAAACATGAAGAGAAAAGAGGTTTGGTGTGGCGAGAGAGAGCAATATGTTCATCATGCCGTTACACTTAAAGAATGTTTGAACTGTATCAAGAAATGCCAAGGAAAGGTTGTGGAAGAAAAACTGACTGTGTAAATAATGCGATACAGATAGGACTTTCAGAGACTTCTGTTGGAAATGAAGGGTTCAGAACTATTCTTTTAAGTGCGAATGTCCCTGCTCCCTCAACAAAAGGGATGCAGAAAAGTTCCAATACTGTTTGTCAGAAAATTGAATGCAGCAACATGAGAGACATGGCAGAACATAGGAAATATGTGAAGGAGTTTAATTCTATGACAGGAAAAAAGACATATAATTGATCTTCAATGTGACTCAACATATAAAATTGAAGGATAAAACACAACTTACCAAAGAATATAACCTTTAAGAGAAACTTCCATGGCAGGGTTCATAGTGCTGTCCATAACTGCAACCATGGACCTGGAGAATCTCTGGTTAAGCTGTGTCAATCTATCGGTTGTCCGATTTCAGCTTGCAGTTCTGTGGCACAACATCTGAAAAGCAAGCAAGATATATATATAGGAGAAATAAAATACATACAGCAAGTACAGCATATAAGAGAAAAATAATCAGAGAAAAGGGCATTTCTTTACAAGCTTTATGAGAAACATCAAGAAGAAAAGAATTAATGCCCCCATCCAGTTTATACAACCCTTCCCATCTGTGTTTTGTATAGATTTTTTCCCCAAAATCACATGCAAATCATGAAAGAAAGACTCCATTATGATTGTCATATCTAAAAACCACCAAAATCATACCCTGGATGCACGTGGTAACCATAGAAACATCAGGCTCATGTTGTGGTATAGGCCCTGTATAGGAAACACGGTACTAATTCAACTCCAATGGTAAACATATGGAAACACTGTCATATTCAAAATTCAATAACTTAACATTTCTGGGTGCTGATGGTCAGACCTATATTTTTCCATGCACAACTAACCTTGATGTAAGTTTTTAAATGTAGAAAAACATAGGACCCGCGGCATTTTGTTGACATAAATTGACAGGAAGCACATGTTATTGATTCTGCACCAAATGAATCAGGTGCTACTTTCATTATTGAGTAGTAATAGGTGAAGCCTCTAAATTTACTTCAATTGCATCAATAGAATTTTGTCCATATTTTTTTTAAATTACAGATAGGATAAGCTCTCAAAAAATATTTTTACTAAAATTTTAATTTTCATTATTAACCAATTATGGACCACCAAAGCCTTATATACTCTATTATTTCTTCACCCATTTTTAGACTGGTTCACAGCTCTTCCGTATAATTAGTACCGTGTGTCCTATAACCAGATTTTAATTTTTTTGAAAAAGTTGCATTTTACTCATTGATATTAGAGTATAATTGTAGGAAAGACCTGGCCATGCTGGTGCATGAATAATAGTGCAATTGCATTTTATGTGATACTACTGTACATAGCAAAATTGCATCCACATTACATGTTGAAGTGTTGTATTGTACTTATTAGTGCATTATTCTTGTTATTAAAAAAATTAGATTCCGGCTTTGTATCTTCGTGTTATCTTTCTATAGCATGCATGCTACACAAAATAAACACAAACATGCTGACATCAGCAAGTATGACATCATAGGGTATCAAATTACATGACACCTAGTTTTTCCATCTCTCACTGGCTATAAGACAAGTTTTAAATGTTTTAAATTTCAAAATTTCATTTCTTTTCTTGCTGACATTCACAGAAATAAGATACAGCGCATCCCTGATTCCTATCATTCACACCAAACCAATAAGTGTGCCACATGACAGGTCAAAATGATAAGAGGTCATTGTCCTTCTGTGACTTTGACTCACCCAAGGAGGCCTCCAGAGATGCTGACATTCTAAAACTATTTAAACTATCAACACAGGTGATTCATCACCCCCAAATCTTAATAAAAAGATATAAAAGCCAAAGGAAAGTTCCATAAGTATTATAATACTGAAGAATTAAATAACTGAGTGATACTTTTTAGCATAAAACTATGGGAAAGGATAAGACAGCAAAGAATAGACAAAGTCATTTCTTCAAGCCTGGTAATGTTCCCCACAACATGGGGAAAAAATGTACATCAACCCAAAAGACAAAGCCACTTGAGGTCTATTACATAAGGACAACAAGAGACAAATTTGAAAAAGCTATAAAAAGTTCATATAATGCTGACATTGAAGATGACGATGAAAAGCCCATATACAAACTGCTGCGACCCAAGCCAAGAAGTAAGCTGGAGGTGGAGCAATATGTGGAAAACATTGCGATGCCAGGGTAAGTCCATGTTTCTATTCAATATTCAGACACTTATATAACTTATCACTGCATAAACTTCTTGGTAAATTTAAGTAATAGAATTGAATTGCATATTAAAGTTGTCTAATGCATAAAACTATACCAATATTTACCCCAAACTCATAATAAGTTTAGAAAAAGTCTCAAAATCATTATGATGGCTACTTTCCACTACAGGTAGTCTTAAATTACTTACTTTTCAATATAAAGCTCAATAAAGTACATACATTATTTAAAAAAAGAGAAATAAATCAAACCTTCAGTCACTCAATTCTAGTCAAAGGGGAGGTAATATACATTGATTTGGCATACCAAGTAGCAAGCTCTAATTTACAGCTAAATGATTCTGTACTATCACTTGATAGTATGTGCAGAGCAATGTTGCATTTATAAATAGATTTTGTTTCAAATCTGAAACTACATTTCTAACATGAAATTTGTTTTATCTATTTAAATCAACAGGTCTGATGAGAAAAACACATATCGATTGGTTCATGCAGAAAAAAATGCTGAGATGTGGAATACTGTTTTTCAAGAGCACCAGTGCCTACACCCTGAATGTCAGGGGTTTCTGTCATGGGACTTGAAACATGAAGAGAAAAGAGGTTTGGTGTGGCGAGAGAGAGCAATATGTTCATCATGCCGTTACACTTAAAGAATGTTTGAACTGTATCAAGAAATGCCAAGGAAAGGTTGTGGAAGAAAAACTGACTGTGTAAATAATGCGATACAGATAGGACTTTCAGAGACTTCTGTTGGAAATGAAGGGTTCAGAACTATTCTTTTAAGTGCGAATGTCCCTGCTCCCTCAACAAAAGGGATGCAGAAAAGTTCCAATACTGTTTGTCAGAAAATTGAATGCAGCAACATGAGAGACATGGCAGAACATAGGAAATATGTGAAGGAGTTTAATTCTATGACAGGAAAAAAGACATATAATTGATCTTCAATGTGACTCAACATATAAAATTGAAGGATAAAACACAACTTACCAAAGAATATAACCTTTAAGAGAAACTTCCATGGCAGGGTTCATAGTGCTGTCCATAACTGCAACCATGGACCTGGAGAATCTCTGGTTAAGCTGTGTCAATCTATCGGTTGTCCGATTTCAGCTTGCAGTTCTGTGGCACAACATCTGAAAAGCAAGCAAGATATATATATAGGAGAAATAAAATACATACAGCAAGTACAGCATATAAGAGAAAAATAATCAGAGAAAAGGGCATTTCTTTACAAGCTTTATGAGAAACATCAAGAAGAAAAGAATTAATGCCCCCATCCAGTTTATACAACCCTTCCCATCTGTGTTTTGTATAGATTTTTTCCCCAAAATCACATGCAAATCATGAAAGAAAGACTCCATTATGATTGTCATATCTAAAAACCACCAAAATCATACCCTGGATGCACGTGGTAACCATAGAAACATCAGGCTCATGTTGTGGTATAGGCCCTGTATAACCAGATTTTAATTTTTTTGAAAAAGTTGCATTTTACTCATTGATATTAGAGTATAATTGTAGGAAAGACCTGGCCATGCTGGTGCATGAATAATAGTGCAATTGCATTTTATGTGATACTACTGTACATAGCAAAATTGCATCCACATTACATGTTGAAGTGTTGTATTGTACTTATTAGTGCATTATTCTTGTTATTAAAAAAATTAGATTCCGGCTTTGTATCTTCGTGTTATCTTTCTATAGCATGCATGCTACACAAAATAAACACAAACATGCTGACATCAGCAAGTATGACATCATAGGGTATCAAATTACATGACACCTAGTTTTTCCATCTCTCACTGGCTATAAGACAAGTTTTAAATGTTTTAAATTTCAAAATTTCATTTCTTTTCTTGCTGACATTCACAGAAATAAGATACAGCGCATCCCTGATTCCTATCATTCACACCAAACCAATAAGTGTGCCACATGACAGGTCAAAATGATAAGAGGTCATTGTCCTTCTGTGACTTTGACTCACCCAAGGAGGCCTCCAGAGATGCTGACATTCTAAAACTATTTAAACTATCAACACAGGTGATTCATCACCCCCAAATCTTAATAAAAAGATATAAAAGCCAAAGGAAAGTTCCATAAGTATTATAATACTGAAGAATTAAATAACTGAGTGATACTTTTTAGCATAAAACTATGGGAAAGGATAAGACAGCAAAGAATAGACAAAGTCATTTCTTCAAGCCTGGTAATGTTCCCCACAACATGGGGAAAAAATGTACATCAACCCAAAAGACAAAGCCACTTGAGGTCTATTACATAAGGACAACAAGAGACAAATTTGAAAAAGCTATAAAAAGTTCATATAATGCTGACATTGAAGATGACGATGAAAAGCCCATATACAAACTGCTGCGACCCAAGCCAAGAAGTAAGCTGGAGGTGGAGCAATATGTGGAAAACATTGCGATGCCAGGGTAAGTCCATGTTTCTATTCAATATTCAGACACTTATATAACTTATCACTGCATAAACTTCTTGGTAAATTTAAGTAATAGAATTGAATTGCATATTAAAGTTGTCTAATGCATAAAACTATACCAATATTTACCCCAAACTCATAATAAGTTTAGAAAAAGTCTCAAAATCATTATGATGGCTACTTTCCACTACAGGTAGTCTTAAATTACTTACTTTTCAATATAAAGCTCAATAAAGTACATACATTATTTAAAAAAAGAGAAATAAATCAAACCTTCAGTCACTCAATTCTAGTCAAAGGGGAGGTAATATACATTGATTTGGCATACCAAGTAGCAAGCTCTAATTTACAGCTAAATGATTCTGTACTATCACTTGATAGTATGTGCAGAGCAATGTTGCATTTATAAATAGATTTTGTTTCAAATCTGAAACTACATTTCTAACATGAAATTTGTTTTATCTATTTAAATCAACAGGTCTGATGAGAAAAACACATATCGATTGGTTCATGCAGAAAAAAATGCTGAGATGTGGAATACTGTTTTTCAAGAGCACCAGTGCCTACACCCTGAATGTCAGGGGTTTCTGTCATGGGACTTGAAACATGAAGAGAAAAGAGGTTTGGTGTGGCGAGAGAGAGCAATATGTTCATCATGCCGTTACACTTAAAGAATGTTTGAACTGTATCAAGAAATGCCAAGGAAAGGTTGTGGAAGAAAAACTGACTGTGTAAATAATGCGATACAGATAGGACTTTCAGAGACTTCTGTTGGAAATGAAGGGTTCAGAACTATTCTTTTAAGTGCGAATGTCCCTGCTCCCTCAACAAAAGGGATGCAGAAAAGTTCCAATACTGTTTGTCAGAAAATTGAATGCAGCAACATGAGAGACATGGCAGAACATAGGAAATATGTGAAGGAGTTTAATTCTATGACAGGAAAAAAGACATATAATTGATCTTCAATGTGACTCAACATATAAAATTGAAGGATAAAACACAACTTACCAAAGAATATAACCTTTAAGAGAAACTTCCATGGCAGGGTTCATAGTGCTGTCCATAACTGCAACCATGGACCTGGAGAATCTCTGGTTAAGCTGTGTCAATCTATCGGTTGTCCGATTTCAGCTTGCAGTTCTGTGGCACAACATCTGAAAAGCAAGCAAGATATATATATAGGAGAAATAAAATACATACAGCAAGTACAGCATATAAGAGAAAAATAATCAGAGAAAAGGGCATTTCTTTACAAGCTTTATGAGAAACATCAAGAAGAAAAGAATTAATGCCCCCATCCAGTTTATACAACCCTTCCCATCTGTGTTTTGTATAGATTTTTTCCCCAAAATCACATGCAAATCATGAAAGAAAGACTCCATTATGATTGTCATATCTAAAAACCACCAAAATCATACCCTGGATGCACGTGGTAACCATAGAAACATCAGGCTCATGTTGTGGTATAGGCCCTGTATAGGAAACACGGTACTAATTCAACTCCAATGGTAAACATATGGAAACACTGTCATATTCAAAATTCAATAACTTAACATTTCTGGGTGCTGATGGTCAGACCTATATTTTTCCATGCACAACTAACCTTGATGTAAGTTTTTAAATGTAGAAAAACATAGGACCCGCGGCATTTTGTTGACATAAATTGACAGGAAGCACATGTTATTGATTCTGCACCAAATGAATCAGGTGCTACTTTCATTATTGAGTAGTAATAGGTGAAGCCTCTAAATTTACTTCAATTGCATCAATAGAATTTTGTCCATATTTTTTTTAAATTACAGATAGGATAAGCTCTCAAAAAATATTTTTACTAAAATTTTAATTTTCATTATTAACCAATTATGGACCACCAAAGCCTTATATACTCTATTATTTCTTCACCCATTTTTAGACTGGTTCACAGCTCTTCCGTATAATTAGTACCGTGTGTCCTATAACCAGATTTTAATTTTTTTGAAAAAGTTGCATTTTACTCATTGATATTAGAGTATAATTGTAGGAAAGACCTGGCCATGCTGGTGCATGAATAATAGTGCAATTGCATTTTATGTGATACTACTGTACATAGCAAAATTGCATCCACATTACATGTTGAAGTGTTGTATTGTACTTATTAGTGCATTATTCTTGTTATTAAAAAAATTAGATTCCGGCTTTGTATCTTCGTGTTATCTTTCTATAGCATGCATGCTACACAAAATAAACACAAACATGCTGACATCAGCAAGTATGACATCATAGGGTATCAAATTACATGACACCTAGTTTTTCCATCTCTCACTGGCTATAAGACAAGTTTTAAATGTTTTAAATTTCAAAATTTCATTTCTTTTCTTGCTGACATTCACAGAAATAAGATACAGCGCATCCCTGATTCCTATCATTCACACCAAACCAATAAGTGTGCCACATGACAGGTCAAAATGATAAGAGGTCATTGTCCTTCTGTGACTTTGACTCACCCAAGGAGGCCTCCAGAGATGCTGACATTCTAAAACTATTTAAACTATCAACACAGGTGATTCATCACCCCCAAATCTTAATAAAAAGATATAAAAGCCAAAGGAAAGTTCCATAAGTATTATAATACTGAAGAATTAAATAACTGAGTGATACTTTTTAGCATAAAACTATGGGAAAGGATAAGACAGCAAAGAATAGACAAAGTCATTTCTTCAAGCCTGGTAATGTTCCCCACAACATGGGGAAAAAATGTACATCAACCCAAAAGACAAAGCCACTTGAGGTCTATTACATAAGGACAACAAGAGACAAATTTGAAAAAGCTATAAAAAGTTCATATAATGCTGACATTGAAGATGACGATGAAAAGCCCATATACAAACTGCTGCGACCCAAGCCAAGAAGTAAGCTGGAGGTGGAGCAATATGTGGAAAACATTGCGATGCCAGGGTAAGTCCATGTTTCTATTCAATATTCAGACACTTATATAACTTATCACTGCATAAACTTCTTGGTAAATTTAAGTAATAGAATTGAATTGCATATTAAAGTTGTCTAATGCATAAAACTATACCAATATTTACCCCAAACTCATAATAAGTTTAGAAAAAGTCTCAAAATCATTATGATGGCTACTTTCCACTACAGGTAGTCTTAAATTACTTACTTTTCAATATAAAGCTCAATAAAGTACATACATTATTTAAAAAAAGAGAAATAAATCAAACCTTCAGTCACTCAATTCTAGTCAAAGGGGAGGTAATATACATTGATTTGGCATACCAAGTAGCAAGCTCTAATTTACAGCTAAATGATTCTGTACTATCACTTGATAGTATGTGCAGAGCAATGTTGCATTTATAAATAGATTTTGTTTCAAATCTGAAACTACATTTCTAACATGAAATTTGTTTTATCTATTTAAATCAACAGGTCTGATGAGAAAAACACATATCGATTGGTTCATGCAGAAAAAAATGCTGAGATGTGGAATACTGTTTTTCAAGAGCACCAGTGCCTACACCCTGAATGTCAGGGGTTTCTGTCATGGGACTTGAAACATGAAGAGAAAAGAGGTTTGGTGTGGCGAGAGAGAGCAATATGTTCATCATGCCGTTACACTTAAAGAATGTTTGAACTGTATCAAGAAATGCCAAGGAAAGGTTGTGGAAGAAAAACTGACTGTGTAAATAATGCGATACAGATAGGACTTTCAGAGACTTCTGTTGGAAATGAAGGGTTCAGAACTATTCTTTTAAGTGCGAATGTCCCTGCTCCCTCAACAAAAGGGATGCAGAAAAGTTCCAATACTGTTTGTCAGAAAATTGAATGCAGCAACATGAGAGACATGGCAGAACATAGGAAATATGTGAAGGAGTTTAATTCTATGACAGGAAAAAAGACATATAATTGATCTTCAATGTGACTCAACATATAAAATTGAAGGATAAAACACAACTTACCAAAGAATATAACCTTTAAGAGAAACTTCCATGGCAGGGTTCATAGTGCTGTCCATAACTGCAACCATGGACCTGGAGAATCTCTGGTTAAGCTGTGTCAATCTATCGGTTGTCCGATTTCAGCTTGCAGTTCTGTGGCACAACATCTGAAAAGCAAGCAAGATATATATATAGGAGAAATAAAATACATACAGCAAGTACAGCATATAAGAGAAAAATAATCAGAGAAAAGGGCATTTCTTTACAAGCTTTATGAGAAACATCAAGAAGAAAAGAATTAATGCCCCCATCCAGTTTATACAACCCTTCCCATCTGTGTTTTGTATAGATTTTTTCCCCAAAATCACATGCAAATCATGAAAGAAAGACTCCATTATGATTGTCATATCTAAAAACCACCAAAATCATACCCTGGATGCACGTGGTAACCATAGAAACATCAGGCTCATGTTGTGGTATAGGCCCTGTATAGGAAACACGGTACTAATTCAACTCCAATGGTAAACATATGGAAACACTGTCATATTCAAAATTCAATAACTTAACATTTCTGGGTGCTGATGGTCAGACCTATATTTTTCCATGCACAACTAACCTTGATGTAAGTTTTTAAATGTAGAAAAACATAGGACCCGCGGCATTTTGTTGACATAAATTGACAGGAAGCACATGTTATTGATTCTGCACCAAATGAATCAGGTGCTACTTTCATTATTGAGTAGTAATAGGTGAAGCCTCTAAATTTACTTCAATTGCATCAATAGAATTTTGTCCATATTTTTTTTAAATTACAGATAGGATAAGCTCTCAAAAAATATTTTTACTAAAATTTTAATTTTCATTATTAACCAATTATGGACCACCAAAGCCTTATATACTCTATTATTTCTTCACCCATTTTTAGACTGGTTCACAGCTCTTCCGTATAATTAGTACCGTGTGTCCTATAACCAGATTTTAATTTTTTTGAAAAAGTTGCATTTTACTCATTGATATTAGAGTATAATTGTAGGAAAGACCTGGCCATGCTGGTGCATGAATAATAGTGCAATTGCATTTTATGTGATACTACTGTACATAGCAAAATTGCATCCACATTACATGTTGAAGTGTTGTATTGTACTTATTAGTGCATTATTCTTGTTATTAAAAAAATTAGATTCCGGCTTTGTATCTTCGTGTTATCTTTCTATAGCATGCATGCTACACAAAATAAACACAAACATGCTGACATCAGCAAGTATGACATCATAGGGTATCAAATTACATGACACCTAGTTTTTCCATCTCTCACTGGCTATAAGACAAGTTTTAAATGTTTTAAATTTCAAAATTTCATTTCTTTTCTTGCTGACATTCACAGAAATAAGATACAGCGCATCCCTGATTCCTATCATTCACACCAAACCAATAAGTGTGCCACATGACAGGTCAAAATGATAAGAGGTCATTGTCCTTCTGTGACTTTGACTCACCCAAGGAGGCCTCCAGAGATGCTGACATTCTAAAACTATTTAAACTATCAACACAGGTGATTCATCACCCCCAAATCTTAATAAAAAGATATAAAAGCCAAAGGAAAGTTCCATAAGTATTATAATACTGAAGAATTAAATAACTGAGTGATACTTTTTAGCATAAAACTATGGGAAAGGATAAGACAGCAAAGAATAGACAAAGTCATTTCTTCAAGCCTGGTAATGTTCCCCACAACATGGGGAAAAAATGTACATCAACCCAAAAGACAAAGCCACTTGAGGTCTATTACATAAGGACAACAAGAGACAAATTTGAAAAAGCTATAAAAAGTTCATATAATGCTGACATTGAAGATGACGATGAAAAGCCCATATACAAACTGCTGCGACCCAAGCCAAGAAGTAAGCTGGAGGTGGAGCAATATGTGGAAAACATTGCGATGCCAGGGTAAGTCCATGTTTCTATTCAATATTCAGACACTTATATAACTTATCACTGCATAAACTTCTTGGTAAATTTAAGTAATAGAATTGAATTGCATATTAAAGTTGTCTAATGCATAAAACTATACCAATATTTACCCCAAACTCATAATAAGTTTAGAAAAAGTCTCAAAATCATTATGATGGCTACTTTCCACTACAGGTAGTCTTAAATTACTTACTTTTCAATATAAAGCTCAATAAAGTACATACATTATTTAAAAAAAGAGAAATAAATCAAACCTTCAGTCACTCAATTCTAGTCAAAGGGGAGGTAATATACATTGATTTGGCATACCAAGTAGCAAGCTCTAATTTACAGCTAAATGATTCTGTACTATCACTTGATAGTATGTGCAGAGCAATGTTGCATTTATAAATAGATTTTGTTTCAAATCTGAAACTACATTTCTAACATGAAATTTGTTTTATCTATTTAAATCAACAGGTCTGATGAGAAAAACACATATCGATTGGTTCATGCAGAAAAAAATGCTGAGATGTGGAATACTGTTTTTCAAGAGCACCAGTGCCTACACCCTGAATGTCAGGGGTTTCTGTCATGGGACTTGAAACATGAAGAGAAAAGAGGTTTGGTGTGGCGAGAGAGAGCAATATGTTCATCATGCCGTTACACTTAAAGAATGTTTGAACTGTATCAAGAAATGCCAAGGAAAGGTTGTGGAAGAAAAACTGACTGTGTAAATAATGCGATACAGATAGGACTTTCAGAGACTTCTGTTGGAAATGAAGGGTTCAGAACTATTCTTTTAAGTGCGAATGTCCCTGCTCCCTCAACAAAAGGGATGCAGAAAAGTTCCAATACTGTTTGTCAGAAAATTGAATGCAGCAACATGAGAGACATGGCAGAACATAGGAAATATGTGAAGGAGTTTAATTCTATGACAGGAAAAAAGACATATAATTGATCTTCAATGTGACTCAACATATAAAATTGAAGGATAAAACACAACTTACCAAAGAATATAACCTTTAAGAGAAACTTCCATGGCAGGGTTCATAGTGCTGTCCATAACTGCAACCATGGACCTGGAGAATCTCTGGTTAAGCTGTGTCAATCTATCGGTTGTCCGATTTCAGCTTGCAGTTCTGTGGCACAACATCTGAAAAGCAAGCAAGATATATATATAGGAGAAATAAAATACATACAGCAAGTACAGCATATAAGAGAAAAATAATCAGAGAAAAGGGCATTTCTTTACAAGCTTTATGAGAAACATCAAGAAGAAAAGAATTAATGCCCCCATCCAGTTTATACAACCCTTCCCATCTGTGTTTTGTATAGATTTTTTCCCCAAAATCACATGCAAATCATGAAAGAAAGACTCCATTATGATTGTCATATCTAAAAACCACCAAAATCATACCCTGGATGCACGTGGTAACCATAGAAACATCAGGCTCATGTTGTGGTATAGGCCCTGTATAGGAAACACGGTACTAATTCAACTCCAATGGTAAACATATGGAAACACTGTCATATTCAAAATTCAATAACTTAACATTTCTGGGTGCTGATGGTCAGACCTATATTTTTCCATGCACAACTAACCTTGATGTAAGTTTTTAAATGTAGAAAAACATAGGACCCGCGGCATTTTGTTGACATAAATTGACAGGAAGCACATGTTATTGATTCTGCACCAAATGAATCAGGTGCTACTTTCATTATTGAGTAGTAATAGGTGAAGCCTCTAAATTTACTTCAATTGCATCAATAGAATTTTGTCCATATTTTTTTTAAATTACAGATAGGATAAGCTCTCAAAAAATATTTTTACTAAAATTTTAATTTTCATTATTAACCAATTATGGACCACCAAAGCCTTATATACTCTATTATTTCTTCACCCATTTTTAGACTGGTTCACAGCTCTTCCGTATAATTAGTACCGTGTGTCCTATAACCAGATTTTAATTTTTTTGAAAAAGTTGCATTTTACTCATTGATATTAGAGTATAATTGTAGGAAAGACCTGGCCATGCTGGTGCATGAATAATAGTGCAATTGCATTTTATGTGATACTACTGTACATAGCAAAATTGCATCCACATTACATGTTGAAGTGTTGTATTGTACTTATTAGTGCATTATTCTTGTTATTAAAAAAATTAGATTCCGGCTTTGTATCTTCGTGTTATCTTTCTATAGCATGCATGCTACACAAAATAAACACAAACATGCTGACATCAGCAAGTATGACATCATAGGGTATCAAATTACATGACACCTAGTTTTTCCATCTCTCACTGGCTATAAGACAAGTTTTAAATGTTTTAAATTTCAAAATTTCATTTCTTTTCTTGCTGACATTCACAGAAATAAGATACAGCGCATCCCTGATTCCTATCATTCACACCAAACCAATAAGTGTGCCACATGACAGGTCAAAATGATAAGAGGTCATTGTCCTTCTGTGACTTTGACTCACCCAAGGAGGCCTCCAGAGATGCTGACATTCTAAAACTATTTAAACTATCAACACAGGTGATTCATCACCCCCAAATCTTAATAAAAAGATATAAAAGCCAAAGGAAAGTTCCATAAGTATTATAATACTGAAGAATTAAATAACTGAGTGATACTTTTTAGCATAAAACTATGGGAAAGGATAAGACAGCAAAGAATAGACAAAGTCATTTCTTCAAGCCTGGTAATGTTCCCCACAACATGGGGAAAAAATGTACATCAACCCAAAAGACAAAGCCACTTGAGGTCTATTACATAAGGACAACAAGAGACAAATTTGAAAAAGCTATAAAAAGTTCATATAATGCTGACATTGAAGATGACGATGAAAAGCCCATATACAAACTGCTGCGACCCAAGCCAAGAAGTAAGCTGGAGGTGGAGCAATATGTGGAAAACATTGCGATGCCAGGGTAAGTCCATGTTTCTATTCAATATTCAGACACTTATATAACTTATCACTGCATAAACTTCTTGGTAAATTTAAGTAATAGAATTGAATTGCATATTAAAGTTGTCTAATGCATAAAACTATACCAATATTTACCCCAAACTCATAATAAGTTTAGAAAAAGTCTCAAAATCATTATGATGGCTACTTTCCACTACAGGTAGTCTTAAATTACTTACTTTTCAATATAAAGCTCAATAAAGTACATACATTATTTAAAAAAAGAGAAATAAATCAAACCTTCAGTCACTCAATTCTAGTCAAAGGGGAGGTAATATACATTGATTTGGCATACCAAGTAGCAAGCTCTAATTTACAGCTAAATGATTCTGTACTATCACTTGATAGTATGTGCAGAGCAATGTTGCATTTATAAATAGATTTTGTTTCAAATCTGAAACTACATTTCTAACATGAAATTTGTTTTATCTATTTAAATCAACAGGTCTGATGAGAAAAACACATATCGATTGGTTCATGCAGAAAAAAATGCTGAGATGTGGAATACTGTTTTTCAAGAGCACCAGTGCCTACACCCTGAATGTCAGGGGTTTCTGTCATGGGACTTGAAACATGAAGAGAAAAGAGGTTTGGTGTGGCGAGAGAGAGCAATATGTTCATCATGCCGTTACACTTAAAGAATGTTTGAACTGTATCAAGAAATGCCAAGGAAAGGTTGTGGAAGAAAAACTGACTGTGTAAATAATGCGATACAGATAGGACTTTCAGAGACTTCTGTTGGAAATGAAGGGTTCAGAACTATTCTTTTAAGTGCGAATGTCCCTGCTCCCTCAACAAAAGGGATGCAGAAAAGTTCCAATACTGTTTGTCAGAAAATTGAATGCAGCAACATGAGAGACATGGCAGAACATAGGAAATATGTGAAGGAGTTTAATTCTATGACAGGAAAAAAGACATATAATTGATCTTCAATGTGACTCAACATATAAAATTGAAGGATAAAACACAACTTACCAAAGAATATAACCTTTAAGAGAAACTTCCATGGCAGGGTTCATAGTGCTGTCCATAACTGCAACCATGGACCTGGAGAATCTCTGGTTAAGCTGTGTCAATCTATCGGTTGTCCGATTTCAGCTTGCAGTTCTGTGGCACAACATCTGAAAAGCAAGCAAGATATATATATAGGAGAAATAAAATACATACAGCAAGTACAGCATATAAGAGAAAAATAATCAGAGAAAAGGGCATTTCTTTACAAGCTTTATGAGAAACATCAAGAAGAAAAGAATTAATGCCCCCATCCAGTTTATACAACCCTTCCCATCTGTGTTTTGTATAGATTTTTTCCCCAAAATCACATGCAAATCATGAAAGAAAGACTCCATTATGATTGTCATATCTAAAAACCACCAAAATCATACCCTGGATGCACGTGGTAACCATAGAAACATCAGGCTCATGTTGTGGTATAGGCCCTGTATAGGAAACACGGTACTAATTCAACTCCAATGGTAAACATATGGAAACACTGTCATATTCAAAATTCAATAACTTAACATTTCTGGGTGCTGATGGTCAGACCTATATTTTTCCATGCACAACTAACCTTGATGTAAGTTTTTAAATGTAGAAAAACATAGGACCCGCGGCATTTTGTTGACATAAATTGACAGGAAGCACATGTTATTGATTCTGCACCAAATGAATCAGGTGCTACTTTCATTATTGAGTAGTAATAGGTGAAGCCTCTAAATTTACTTCAATTGCATCAATAGAATTTTGTCCATATTTTTTTTAAATTACAGATAGGATAAGCTCTCAAAAAATATTTTTACTAAAATTTTAATTTTCATTATTAACCAATTATGGACCACCAAAGCCTTATATACTCTATTATTTCTTCACCCATTTTTAGACTGGTTCACAGCTCTTCCGTATAATTAGTACCGTGTGTCCTATAACCAGATTTTAATTTTTTTGAAAAAGTTGCATTTTACTCATTGATATTAGAGTATAATTGTAGGAAAGACCTGGCCATGCTGGTGCATGAATAATAGTGCAATTGCATTTTATGTGATACTACTGTACATAGCAAAATTGCATCCACATTACATGTTGAAGTGTTGTATTGTACTTATTAGTGCATTATTCTTGTTATTAAAAAAATTAGATTCCGGCTTTGTATCTTCGTGTTATCTTTCTATAGCATGCATGCTACACAAAATAAACACAAACATGCTGACATCAGCAAGTATGACATCATAGGGTATCAAATTACATGACACCTAGTTTTTCCATCTCTCACTGGCTATAAGACAAGTTTTAAATGTTTTAAATTTCAAAATTTCATTTCTTTTCTTGCTGACATTCACAGAAATAAGATACAGCGCATCCCTGATTCCTATCATTCACACCAAACCAATAAGTGTGCCACATGACAGGTCAAAATGATAAGAGGTCATTGTCCTTCTGTGACTTTGACTCACCCAAGGAGGCCTCCAGAGATGCTGACATTCTAAAACTATTTAAACTATCAACACAGGTGATTCATCACCCCCAAATCTTAATAAAAAGATATAAAAGCCAAAGGAAAGTTCCATAAGTATTATAATACTGAAGAATTAAATAACTGAGTGATACTTTTTAGCATAAAACTATGGGAAAGGATAAGACAGCAAAGAATAGACAAAGTCATTTCTTCAAGCCTGGTAATGTTCCCCACAACATGGGGAAAAAATGTACATCAACCCAAAAGACAAAGCCACTTGAGGTCTATTACATAAGGACAACAAGAGACAAATTTGAAAAAGCTATAAAAAGTTCATATAATGCTGACATTGAAGATGACGATGAAAAGCCCATATACAAACTGCTGCGACCCAAGCCAAGAAGTAAGCTGGAGGTGGAGCAATATGTGGAAAACATTGCGATGCCAGGGTAAGTCCATGTTTCTATTCAATATTCAGACACTTATATAACTTATCACTGCATAAACTTCTTGGTAAATTTAAGTAATAGAATTGAATTGCATATTAAAGTTGTCTAATGCATAAAACTATACCAATATTTACCCCAAACTCATAATAAGTTTAGAAAAAGTCTCAAAATCATTATGATGGCTACTTTCCACTACAGGTAGTCTTAAATTACTTACTTTTCAATATAAAGCTCAATAAAGTACATACATTATTTAAAAAAAGAGAAATAAATCAAACCTTCAGTCACTCAATTCTAGTCAAAGGGGAGGTAATATACATTGATTTGGCATACCAAGTAGCAAGCTCTAATTTACAGCTAAATGATTCTGTACTATCACTTGATAGTATGTGCAGAGCAATGTTGCATTTATAAATAGATTTTGTTTCAAATCTGAAACTACATTTCTAACATGAAATTTGTTTTATCTATTTAAATCAACAGGTCTGATGAGAAAAACACATATCGATTGGTTCATGCAGAAAAAAATGCTGAGATGTGGAATACTGTTTTTCAAGAGCACCAGTGCCTACACCCTGAATGTCAGGGGTTTCTGTCATGGGACTTGAAACATGAAGAGAAAAGAGGTTTGGTGTGGCGAGAGAGAGCAATATGTTCATCATGCCGTTACACTTAAAGAATGTTTGAACTGTATCAAGAAATGCCAAGGAAAGGTTGTGGAAGAAAAACTGACTGTGTAAATAATGCGATACAGATAGGACTTTCAGAGACTTCTGTTGGAAATGAAGGGTTCAGAACTATTCTTTTAAGTGCGAATGTCCCTGCTCCCTCAACAAAAGGGATGCAGAAAAGTTCCAATACTGTTTGTCAGAAAATTGAATGCAGCAACATGAGAGACATGGCAGAACATAGGAAATATGTGAAGGAGTTTAATTCTATGACAGGAAAAAAGACATATAATTGATCTTCAATGTGACTCAACATATAAAATTGAAGGATAAAACACAACTTACCAAAGAATATAACCTTTAAGAGAAACTTCCATGGCAGGGTTCATAGTGCTGTCCATAACTGCAACCATGGACCTGGAGAATCTCTGGTTAAGCTGTGTCAATCTATCGGTTGTCCGATTTCAGCTTGCAGTTCTGTGGCACAACATCTGAAAAGCAAGCAAGATATATATATAGGAGAAATAAAATACATACAGCAAGTACAGCATATAAGAGAAAAATAATCAGAGAAAAGGGCATTTCTTTACAAGCTTTATGAGAAACATCAAGAAGAAAAGAATTAATGCCCCCATCCAGTTTATACAACCCTTCCCATCTGTGTTTTGTATAGATTTTTTCCCCAAAATCACATGCAAATCATGAAAGAAAGACTCCATTATGATTGTCATATCTAAAAACCACCAAAATCATACCCTGGATGCACGTGGTAACCATAGAAACATCAGGCTCATGTTGTGGTATAGGCCCTGTATAGGAAACACGGTACTAATTCAACTCCAATGGTAAACATATGGAAACACTGTCATATTCAAAATTCAATAACTTAACATTTCTGGGTGCTGATGGTCAGACCTATATTTTTCCATGCACAACTAACCTTGATGTAAGTTTTTAAATGTAGA
>JAQISU010000559.1:0-114467 GCA_029339505.1 Unio delphinus
CCATTTGTGCTACTAATATATATATCCTTGGGTACCATAGGATAGCCATTTGTAGCACTCACGTGTATGGCAATGCACCAGTGCCATAATATAAATATTGGTCCCACTCGCGTGTATTGTTAGACCCCAGTATCATAAGATAGCCAATAGTACCACTCAGGTGTATGGTTCTCCTTGGATGCCGTAACACATACACTTGTACAACCCATATAGCAACCATAACACTGCAAATGGCACAACTCTCGTGTATGGTAGATCTTCAGTGTTATAACATACTTTGGTACGGCTCATATGTTGAACAAAGCACACTTACATGCACGAGTCGAGTGTTTGGTAGTACGTTCGTTGGGTAATGGTACTTACTTACATGTCACGTGTATGATAATACTTTCGTGACATGACGTAGACATTGGTACGATTCGCATGAATAGCATCTCTCCAGTTCTCAAGACACAGAACATAGTACAACTTGCATTTATGGTAGTACATTGGTGGTGTGACACGAACACAAGCAGGAATCACAGGTATGGTAGTACATAAGTGCCATGACACCTAAACAAAAAGTACTCACATGTAATGTGGTACTTCAGTGTCATGAAACAGGCACTAGCATAAATCGGATTTTATATTTCAGTCGAATGCCACATATACATGTATATGATAGTACTCTAATGACACATACAATAGTATATAATAGTACTCTAACGACACATACACTGGTATATGACAGTACTCTAATGACATATACACTGGTATATGATAGTACTCTAATGACACATACTCTGGTATATGATAGTACTCTAATGACACAGACACTGGTATATGATAGTACTCTAATGACACATACTCTGGTATATGATAGTACTCTAATGACACATACACTGGTATATGATAGTACGCTAATGACACAGACACTGGTATATGATAGTACTCTAATGACACAGACACTGGTATATGATAGTACTCTAATGACAGATATACTGGCATATGTTATGACTGATCGTCTTAGTGCCAGTAAGCTGTGACTGGGTGAGACATCAAGATACATACCTGAAGCAAGATGTCCCATTGCTAGACATTACCATAAACTGCTTCACTGCAGAAATCTTATCAATATGACTGAACAGTTGTTAAGCTACGTTACAAATCCCAATCAAAACAAACAAATAAACAAACAAACAAAATATCTCAAGTAAAAATAAAGCGAAATATTTTGGATTGAAATAAAATCAAGGTCCTAAAATACCATTTCTGACATGTGCACGACGTGTAATTATGTTTGCATTTACGCGATTTCAGTTAATTCAATTAAAGATAATTATCTCCAGACACAAAATAAAATCAATACAACTTGAACGAGCGTTTATAAACAGGTGTATAACGGATCGTTACAAAGCAGGCGTCTAACGGATCGATACGACACCGACTTCAAACGAATTGATGAGAATATCTTGGAAAATGAAGACATTATTGGATGGTTTTATCCAGCGCTGTTAATATTTAGTGTATCTAATTTATATTTGTTATCCATTTATTCCAGGTGTAATGTTATTAAAATCATACCTTAGTCTTTGTTAAATAGTTTTGTTTTTCCTCTAAAATGACATTGCAAGCAACTTAATTCCCTTGAAGTGGACGTAACGTGCTTTTCAAGTTGCGTTCGAAGTATATGTTAATATTAATGATCTCAGCAAGAGACAGTATATATATATATAGATATATATATAGAGAGAGAGAGAGAGAGAGAGAGAGAGAGAGAGAAAGAGAGAAATACACAGACAGACAGACAGAGGTTGGCTTTCTTTTCATTTGAATAGTTTATTTGCAAGACCAGTTTTTTTTACGACCAAGGCCTCGGTTACGAATTCATCATTTTGTAGAATGCTTATTCATTGGATACATGAATATCGAGAATGGAGGGTAGTTCATGTTTAATTTAACACAATAAAACCATGTAGGTCAATAACGGCCAAATATTATATACAAAAATGCCATCTACCACAAAACAGCCGCATATCATTAAAGTGCACTGCATTTTATCACGATTATACCTTTCAATTCTTCATGTTCATTAAGCCAGAGAGTTTTTAACTTGAATGGCATTATAAGGCCTGAAACGTTCCAACTTTAATATCATTATTATGCCATAATTTCCAAACACTTCAATAGCATTTATTAGCACGGACACTTTACAAACGTAATGTCATTTTCAAGCCAGAGAGGTTCTAAACAATATGTCATTATTAAGACAGGGAGGTTCCGACCTTGATCTATTTATCATGTCTGATACGTACATTCGGAATAATCTACCGGCAGAGAGAGAGAGAGAGAGAGAGAGAGAGAGAGAGAGAGAGAGAGAGAGAGTGAGAGAGAGAGAGAGAGAGAGAGAGAGAGAGAAAGAGAGAGAGAGAGAGAGAGAGAGAGAGAGAGAGAGAGTAGAGAGAGAGAGAGAGAGAGAGAGAGAGAGAGAGAGAGAGAGAGAGAGAGAGAGAGCAGTTTAAAGGAGACAATCCAACCAGATGTTACTAAGAACATGATCTGCCAATCAGAGCACAAAACAGTGGATTTTGAATTACGTATGCAACATTATAACATCACTTATATCGAAGCAGGACGTATTGGCGCCTACGATTTGGCACTTGCCGGTTTGTCGCGACCGGTTTGGCTACGGCCGGTTTGGCGCCGGTAACTCTGACCCCGAGCAATTGTTATTGCTATGCTATGTTCATTCACCAGTAGAACTAATTGGCCGTCATCCGCAGCTGTTTTTAAGACGGGCTTAACATTCGTTTTTTAACTCGCATCGCAAAATTGTTTAAGCTTTTCGGCACTGTATTTATCAAAAACGTATTAATATCCATTGTGCGCTTAGTTCTCTTGACCATGCTTCGATTTCATACGGCTCATTTAGAAGAAATTAAAAAACGTTTACGTTAATAGATTTGACAGCACAATTATATAAACAAACACCTATATAGAAGTTGGTTTGAGCCTGAATGGCTAAATCGTTAATCTTTTGCGTGGATTTTTTTTTTACTTTATCACAGCATTTGTTTTCAATAACACGTTAGACATCAAAATGTTAAATTGTTAATCCTTAAGATGGCATGACTCACATGACAATATACCAATAGAGTCAGTTATCTTAAGAGTCTTGCATATATTGTTATTCTTAATTCTTTTGCAAATGCCGACATGGCCTCTAATTATCTTCAGGATAATGTATAATCTCTTGATGATAATTCTTTTGTCGGTGCCAAAGCGGCCGGCGCCAAAACGATAGCGCCAAACCGGCCGGCTCTAAACAAGCGGCTCCGAAAAGTCACGGACCGACTTGTATGTATGTATGTATGTATGTATGTATGTATGTATGTATGTATGTATGTATGTATGTATGTATGTATGTATGTATGTATAAGTGTGATACTGGTGCACGATCACCACCAAAACTCCGAACCAGAAACAACATCAGCATTGGTACGTGGAACATCAGAACATTAAGAACGCCTGAAAAGGTAGAGGAACTGACACACAAAATGAACAGATACCATTGGGCCATCCTGGAACTGTGCGAAGTACGATGGAAGAACCTTGGGGAAACATCAACACAGGATGTCCATAAACTATACTACTCTGGCAGAGATGATAACATGAACATGGTGTAGGATTTCTCGTCCACAAGAAACCGAGAACACTGTTATGAGTTGTCGGACAGTCTCCAGCAGGTTTATCATCATACGCTTGAGGGCAACACCACTCAATATCACCATTGTGCAAGCTTACGCTCCAACTACAGACCATGATGATGACGAATTAGAAGATTTGTACGACCAACTGCAAGAAGTCCTGGACCAGACCCCAAAGAAAGATATTCTTGTGGTGCAAGGAGACTGGAATGCCAACATAGGAGAGGATGCCGTTGGTAACTGGAAAGGCACATGTGGACGCTACTGTATTGCCGAGACCAATGACAGAGGCTTAAGGCTCCTGGAATTCGCCAGCTTCATTGATCTGAAGCTAATGAACACGTTTGGTCCACATAAAGCATCCAGAACGTGGACCTGGCATTGCCTGAATAGAGAACACCATAACCAGATTGATTATATCATGGTGAAGAGACGTTTCCACACCAGCGTAAACATTGCCAAGACAAGACGTTTCCCAGGAGCAGACATTGCAAATGACCATGACTTAGTGATGATGACCCTTAGACTACGTCTAAAGAAAGTCGACAAATAATGCCCCACACGAATCAAGTTCAACCTTGACAAGCTAAAAGACCCATCGGTATAGGAAGCCTTCCAGGCGAAGATTGGAGGACAATTTGCAACACTGTTACTTCTTAGTGCAGAGAACACAGTTATATACACATTTCTCAGCACATTTAATATAGCAGTGACCCAAACAGCCAATGAGATCCTTGGCAAACATCGACATCCAAAGAGAAACCTTGCGTTACAACTGACATACTTGATCTGTGTGACAAGCGTCGATAGCTAGAGAAGAAGACGTCAGACGTAGAAGCAGCAACACAATGCAGGGAAATCATCCAAGTTATCAAGAAAAGCATGAAAGAGGCAAGGGAGACATGTATTGAAAACCAGTGTAAAGATATAGAAAACAATCTAAAAAAATAATAGCAAAAAAGCATGCCAACTGGTGAAAGATCTGACCAGTGTAAAACAAGGACGCTCCTCAATCATTCAGAACAGGAGAGGGAAATGTCTTAAAGAAGAACAATACATTCTTAAGAGATGGACAGAATACATCTCAGACTTGTACAACCACAGACCCTACAGAGGACCCATACATACTCAACGCCACACCAGTGATCGACAATGACAACTACCCCATCCTCCGACCAGAAGTAGAGGCTGCAGTAAAATCAATGACAAAAGGAAAAGCAGTAGTAGTAGTCAACATCCCTGCAATAACTAAGCGCCCTACTAACAATCTGCAACAAGATCTGGTAGACAGGCGAATGGCCAACACCATGGATGTCAGATCTATCATACGATCAGTCTTATATGACACCCAAGCAAAGTCACGCTAAAATCATATTAAACAGACTGAAGCCGCGGGCAGAGGAAATCATAGCTGAAGAACAGGCAGGCTTTAGACCAGGGCGAAGCACAACTGAACAAATTTTCAACCTGAGAATACTATGTGAGAAATACCTCCAGCACCAACAATGCCTTTATCATATCTTTATACATGTTAAGAAGGCGTTTGACAGGTTATGGCATGCAGCCCTTTGGTCTACCATGAAGCTGTACAACATCAATGCCATCCTGATCAAAGTCAAATAAATCATTTACAGCAAGGCCACCAGCGCAGTATGCTTCAACGGTCAAATAAGAGATTGGTTTAGGACAACTGTGGGAGTCAGACAGGGCGGCTTGCTTTCACCTACTCTCTTCAACATATTCCTTGAAAGAATCATGACAGATTCATTGGAATACCATGAAGGAACGGTCAGTATTGGTGGCAGAATAATAACGAATCTGCGCTTTGCTGATGACATTGATGGCCATGAAGGAAATAAGGAGGAGCTATCGCAGTTGGTGGAAACACTGGACAGGACAGCTACTGCTTTTGGTATGGAAATCAGTGCAGAGAAGACCAAATTGATGACCAACATCACCAGTTGCATCAGCACTGACATCTTGATTAGTGGCCAAGAACTGGAAACAGTTAATAGTTTCAAGTACTTAGGAGCCATCGAGGAACGAGGGATCAGAACCAGAAATATTGTCCAGGATTGCGCTGACAATAACAGCAATGGCAAGGCTGAAGACAGTTTGGAAAGACAGAAACACCTCAGTCAGCTCAACAATCAGACTGATACGCTCCTTGGTTGCATCTGTGTTCCTATATACCTGTGTGTAATGGACCCTCACAGCTGATCTCGAAAGGAGGATACAAGCTTTTGAAATGAGATGCGTTCGAAGGTTGCTTGGCATTTCACATAGAGATCATGTCACGAATGAGGAAGTGATAAACAGAATTAGGCAAGTCATTGGGCCCTAAAACGAGCTAGTGACCATTGTGAAGAAACGCAAACTGAAATGATATGGACATGTCACACGATCAACAGGGCATGCTAAGACAATCATGCAAGGTACTGTGCAAGGAAGGCGAAGGAGAGGAAGACACAGGAAAAGATGGGTGGATAACATTTCAGAGTGGACAGTACTGAAGCTGAGTGACACGGTGAGATTATCAGAAAACAGATTGGAATGGAGGAAGCAAGTTGTCAGGTCATCAGTGGTGCCCCAACATTCGGCAAGACTAAGATATGTATGTATGTATGTATGTATGTATGTATGTATGTATGTATGTATGTATGTATGTATGTATGTATGTATGTATGTATGTATGTATGTATGTATGTATCAATTGCCCCTTCTTGCCTTTCTCCAGTGCTCTGGTACCTATGGACAAAATCATGTATTTATGAATTTCCATATCGTGTTATATTTTACTTAGAATCAGCATGAAGCAATGTTACAAACCCGTATGTCCAAATCGGACGATTTTCTATATCCCAGCTTTTACAATACAATTGAAATTACTGTAACGAGAACAGTCATTAGTACCACTTACGTGTAAGGTAATACCATAGTACCATAACAAATGCATTGGTACTAGTCCAGTGTATAGTAATACCCAGGTGCCATCAACATAACTATGGTACTACTTCCGTACGGCAGCCATTGTTACCACTCACATATATATTACTTAAACAGTACCATAATAATGTCACTGTTACCACTTACTTGTATTGCAATACCAGAGTGCCATACGAAATTATTTGTAACCTCTCAAATATATGGTAATACTTCAGTGGCGTAAGACAGCCATTAGTAATACTGTCGTAGTTGCTAATACTCCAGTGCCGTAAGACAGCCATTACTAATACTCACTTAGTTGGTAATACCCCAGTGCGGTAAGACAGCAATCAGTAATACTCACGTATATGTTAATACCCCAGTGCCGTAAGACAGCGATTAGTAATACTCACGTAGTTGGTAATACTCTAGTGTAATAAAAGACAGCCAAATCACGTATATCGAAATAACGTAGCTTAAAGCAATTTTCAGTCATATTGCTATTATGTCTGCAGTGTGGCTATTTATAGTGATATAGTGATGTCTAGCACTGGGTCAAATAAAAATTATCGGTTTCAAATCAAATCATGGACCACCACACATCCTACTCGCGATGAAAATGAAATGGTCGATTCCTAATTTATCCCAATGGTTGCGGAACTTTACAATCGGTAGCACGATATCAATGCATTAAATAGTCCATGAGAGAGAGAGAGAGAGAGAGAGAGAGAGAGAGAGAGAGAGAGAGAGAGAGAGAGAGAGCAGTTACATTTGCCAATATAACCAGATGTTACTAAGGAAATGTTATGCAACGACAAGACCACAAAACAGTGGTTTTTGAATTACCGCATTCCAACAGCACTTCCCTGGGCATTTATAACAATCCCCATAATGCATGCTAATAACAATTCCCTGGACCTTTATAACAATTCCCTTAATGCATTATAACAGTGCATCCCTGGGTCTTTTTTACAATTTCCTTAATGCATTCTAACAGCATTTTCTCGGGCGTTTATAACAATTTGATTAATGCATCATAACATCATTTAGCTGGCTCTTTATAACAATTCCCTTAATGCATTTTAAGAGAACGTCCATGGTGGGGTTCCCAACTAGTTTTTTTGCCGTGGGTGAGGGTGGCAAGCATGTAGTGGTCTGCTATTATCTTTCACGGATGAGGGCCAAAACAGTTTGGAGGTGAAAACAAGAATGGGAGATGAACCAAGATACACCTTTATTTTCCCCTATGTGCTGGCGCCCATACATATAATGCATTCTAATATCAGACCCCTGAATGTATAATACAATTACCAGAATTCATTCTAATTTAACTTCCCTGGACCTTTACAATAAATCCCATAATGATTGTTAATGCTGGAATTATATAACAATTCACATAAGTTCTTTAGAGGTCAATACCAGGATGGCGGAGGAAGCAGTTGCCACCGCGTTCCTTGTTCCTTTGTTCTGGCGCCAATTCTTTGATTGACCTTTATAAGAATTCCCCTAATGCTTTTTAATAACACGTCCATTGACCTTCATAACAATGAGGACATAAAGACATATTTTAAGCTTGAAATAGTGAATCCGACTTGAATCCATCCATGTGTTATATACAGTACGTAAGAATATGTTTCATAAGTTGAACAAATCCGCTGTCTATGTAAATTATTATTTCAAGCGTTGTAGGTTGTAGAGTTGGTGACTTCAATAATACCGACCGAGTTTTATTAATATATCATTTATTTTTCCAAACCAAACTTATTCCGTGAACGTTTCTGGTTTGACTGCATTAGTCGCTGAATAAAGCAGCAAATGCAAATGTTATTTACTCAAGTTGATCTGCTGATCTTCATATTTTCCTAATGTATTTCACATCTGCGTCACACCCAACATCACCCTTTTTTAAACACAAGCTTCTGACCAATACAAACATCAACACATATCTATCATATAATCTTTTAAAACAGGAACCATTATGTTACATGTACAACACAAATATCTTTAAAAATTAGAGCAAAATATGACGGGTTAAAATTAAATCCAGTATTCTAAAATTATCATTGGAGACACGAGAAACACGTGCAATTACGTTCGTAGTTACGCGATTTCAGGCAATTCAATAAATGATAATTATCTCGCGTCACAAAATAAAATCAATACAACTTGAACGGAGCGATATGATACAGGTGCCTAACGGACTGGTATAAAGCAGGCGTCTAACGGATCAATTCGACACCGACGTCAAACGGATTGTTGATACAGACGTCAAACGGATTGATCCGATATATACGTCAACGATTCGTTACCACACAAACGTTAAACAGGTCGATATAGTACATACATCATAGACACATATGTCAAAATAATCGATACGACAAAGACATTATAGGGATCGATACGACACATACGTCTAACGACTCAATACGCTCAGACGTCAAAATTCCATATGAATTCACTATATTAGGCACCATAAATGTTACGATAGTAAGTACATTCTACTGATTCCCTGTGAAAACTCAAAACACAGAACCTTTTTGTTTCTCGAGACGAAGAAATCAAATAGCCGAGGCGCCGAATAACGAATGGTACAGCAACAATTATTCTTCCAAACGACTTCGTTTCAAGTCAATTTATTTGCATTTCACAACTCACACTAAGCACCTTGGAAGACTCAATTGTTTTTGTAATGTTGTCTTCTCTAGTGGTGTTTTGGAAAGCGGAAACGAACGATGAGAGAGAGAGAGAGAAAATACTATGAGGATGAAAACGTCGCTTAATCAGTCATTCAGAATACAGACAGAATAATCTGATGATGGAAACCTTCCATAGTCTGTCAATACGAATTCCAAATATTCTCTGATGATGCAAACATTACATACTCGTGAACTAGATTCCAAAGAAACTTGAAAACGCACATTCAAACTAGAAACAAAGTATTATATGAATAGTTAAACACACACAAACAAACACATACACAAACACAATCGTATTTCATACACTATATATGAGACAAATTCGGCTACATTGATGACTTTCATTAAGACAAATAGTATCATAATAAAATGATAAGACCTGTATTGTCTTTGCTTCTGCTAACTTTGCGATTGTTAAGCTATCGTAATGCAATTTTTGAACAGACGCACGAGAAGTCATTCATTCATTGTGTAGGACAGACGACCGGTCGCCATTCATACATTGCATGGGACATACAAGACTTTTATTGAAAAGTTGCTGTTTTATTTAATTGATCCTTCCTGACACTGCAGTTTAAATATCAGTATGTCCTGTAATATGACCACACGCAAATGTCGTGCCTAGATTCAATTGACATCACATATGACATACCACAACAATTACAACATCTAATCTGAAAGATGATTTTAATTTGTACATAATTTGAATCTGAAATTCCGTGCTAGAATTAGCATTCCTTTTTAAATAAACTAAGGGTATATTATTACATCCAAAATTGTTATGTCACGCACGTTTTCTTATGTTTTGAAGACAGGATAAACATCCTACTAGGAACAAGATATTGTTATGTTTTGTTGGTTACTTGCATAAACAGAGATTGACAAAAATACAGGTCTGAACTGTATCATTGTCCCTTGGAGTTAAATACATTGTTTACATATGTAATCTTTACAAAGAGGAAATTCATGATTTGAATATAATTGTATAATGAATTAGAATGACTAGATTTGGATGTCTGAAGTATACCCCTAAAAGGCGATGTTTAGTGTATCTTTGAAAGTTTTTCTATATCCTTGTTGGAAATACCCAAATACGAACAGGCAGTCTAACTGTAGTTAATAAAACACCAGTTACCATAACAACACAACCCTTCTTCACTCCTATCGATGATGAACGCTGATCGTGAGGAAAGAGAATATGTATGTATGTATGTATGTATGTATGTATGTATGTATGTATGTATGTATGTATGTATGTATGTATGTATGTATGTGTGTGTGTCTGTGTGTGTGTGTGTGTGTGTGTGTGTGTGTGTGTGTGTTTATGTATGTATGCATGCATGCATGTATGTGTGTATGTGTGCATGTGTGCGTGTGTGCGTTTGTAGTTGGTGTTAATTCGTGAGAGTACATACCGAGGACACACCTCCTACCGAGGACGTTCTCGGTTGGAAAATGTTAAAATCTTGCTTCTACGAACTATTTTAACCCAGAAAAACTTCAAATCGTGATTTGCAGAGAGGTACCCATTTACACGTTTGGTGCTTGTTCGCTTCTTTGGAGTGTATCTCTCTTCCAAAGCTGGCGATACACACGCCTGAAACCATGTCCTCGATTGCCCGGTGGAAAACTTGTACCGATATGTCCGCTATCAAATTACACGTTGCAAAAACGTATTATCTCCCTTCAGATCCAAGCATCGAATGTCGACTAAAAGAAAAGCTGGTGCATATAATAGTCCTTGGTATTTATATTAATTTTGTATGCATGTGAGACAATAGTGTTTGGAAACTCATACCATACTCGTGCAATACAGGAAAATAAATCTAAGACATGTACGAAAGAATTACATCAAATTGCCTTTTACAATACGCATGAATGTAATGTTTAGTTGTACCGAAATTGAGACCCATCTGTAAAGTTCAAACGTTCTTCTTTGCGGCGAGGATTTAAACACGTCAGGATATTATAAAGACGTCATTGGTATGCAAAAGTTATTTTATGATTATTAAATGAGATATATCAAACAAGAAAGAAAAGGTGAGATCGAATTGTCACGAACCGAATATGGAAGTTGTTGAAGTTACACGACAGAACTTCAGTTAATCTATACAAAGATAATTATATTGATTAGTCCCAAAATTAAGCATCTAATTACAGCAAAGTGTTTTTCATTATTGCGTTCTTAATAATAATAATAATAATAATAATAATAATAATAATAATAATAATAATAAGGACTTTGTATAGCTCCTAATGTTAGAAGCTCTAAGCACTTTACAACATTAAACAACACCTAAAACATACAAAAACATATACAATGATATGATTTTTATATATTAAAAAACACTATAAAATTATAAAACAAAATATGCTGACACTTGATAAAGTAGGAAACATTATTAGGTATTTACGTTTCTTCTTTAAATAGGTAAGTTTAAAGTCTCGCGACTTCACGTGCAAGCAATCAAAAACTGTTGAATGCTTTAAATGTACTTTCAAATGTATATACTTGCTTCATGTAGTGATTTGATGATATTGTTTACCCAAATTTGTAGGAGGTTTTCAACAATAGACAAAACGAACAGAATTATCAACTGGACCAACTTGTATTTATAACGTTAGAGCTGCATTAGTTTGTAATATTCTTACACATTTAGTCTTTCTTCAGTATAATTTACACAAAAGGCGATCTGGGGGAATTATTTTTTTAAAACTTCCAATGAACAATAAAAAACACCTTTACGAGGTACCTTGAATTAGTAAATGTATACTCTAAGTGATTTGGAAGGTAAACAGTGATAGTTGTGTACCATTAAAGTATATTCTTACTCATTCATGCCCAAATAACAATAAAACAGGATAAACAGTAGCAAGGTATTGGCAAATTATCCCCATCCATTAACTCTATAAACACGTGTACTCTTATAGACCTCTGTATTTCACTTATGGAGATTTCAATTAAGTTAAAATATATAAGTTTTGTCGTTGTTGTTGGTGTTGTTGTTTACTAATATCATTATACATTGTGTCGAGGTGACAAATGACTTGAAAAATGCAGTTTCCGTGAAATACACAATATGCTGAAAACAAGTGTTCGTTCCTTTTTTCTAGATTAACCGAAGAGGCGAATTTCATGCCATAAACGCTAAAATCTAGTTGAATTATATGATTTCCATAGTGATGGATTAGTCCGATGCGTGCTTTATCATACTAAAGTCTAATTGCTAGACAATCAGTCAAACAATAAATTGAACAGTCAATCGCTAACAACAAGATATATATTTACATACTAATGTAATTGCCCTAAAGACCAGTTGTAGACCAAACCAATGTCCAAGTTACAGTTACTTTTGATTTGATTTAACAATCTTTGAATCATATCGCTGGGATGTCTGCAGTGTGGCAGTTTATAGTGATGTCTAGTACTGCGGCATCATGACGTAGACATTTGAGCCTAATGTCCCACACAGTCACATTATCCTAACACCAGACCGGCCAGTCCTAACACTAACTAAGCCCCTAGCAAGGCAGATGTTAGTATCATTTTTATAAGTCATTGGTATGACTACTGGGGTTCGAAACCGCTAACTACCGCATCAGAGTCGGATGTTTTAACCAATAGACCACCTGCGCGATAACTACTAGTACGTATCATGAAACATCCGTCTCTCACATGGTATTTCATTTCGTTCGTTTCCTATCACAATTTTAGTCATATAATTATCGGACATGAGACTCCATTCCAACTCTAGTCGTGGTATATAATACAAGTCGAACAAACTACTTTTTCAGTATCGTAAGATTATCATTTTCTGCATCTTTGTTTAACATAGTAGTGGATTACTTTCCATAATTAAACCTTTACTTTAAATTTTTTTAATAACATTATATAGCATTGATGAGGAAATTACCGATTTCCCGCGCTAAAGAAACAACAATGAGTCATCCTATGCTACCTAATTTCGTCAAGATGATAATTATCGGACCATCGGTCAGCGGTAAAACACGAATGTTACTCAACTTGATCATGAAATGGATGGCTTCGGATAATTTATATTTGGTAGCACCGAGCGTAGACGATCAACATTGCTATTAGGTGTTAAAGGATTATAACGAAAAAACATCAGAGATCACCGGAGAAAATATCATCGAGTTTATAACAGACATCGACGAAGCACCTTCCGTGGAGGACATTTCAGGGGATCTTAATAATCTTGTCGTGTACGATGACACCATGTTGGAACGACAAAAAAAATCCCGCGAGGATATTTTCCCGCGGTAGACATAAGAACACCGACGTGATCTGTGCCACTCAACGATACACGCCAATACCAAAAGTGATCCGAGATAACAGCAACGTGTTAGCGGTATTTAACGGAGTTGATAATCATACCCTTATAAATATTTGGCAAACTTGGTGCTCCGATTACGATTTCAATAAATGTAAAAGTATCTTTAGCGGGGTTCAGGCATCCTCTCGTAGATTTGTAACGATAAATTTATCTGACCCTGTAACACGATATCGGGTAGGATTGGATCGGATATACGGTTAAAATGATAAGATCGGAAGACAACAATATAATCCCGTATGATAGGTTCCAGGTATGTTATATCTGCACGTTGGATGACCAAAATGGTGGATGTGTATAGACCTATGTTATAAGGTCGTATTTTGGTGGCATAACAAGTAGAAAACCTTCGGTAATTTACAAAGGCTTATTTCGGTCGGATAAAAAGGTGTGCAAACCATCCCTGCTGCCGATGCAAAAGAAAAATATCATTTATGATTCTAACTGATCAGCTGCATACATAATAACTACAAAGCCGAATTAGCCAAGAAAAAAATGTTTTTGGTGGTTGAACTGCACAACATATTATATTATAATTATTAATGTAATATATAGCAGAAAATTTAAATATTAGTGTTGTAAGATTTTAACTTTATGAGTACATTTTGACTACGGTACGTTTCGTGACTTTTATGATCGTTTTGACTTGGGTATATTTCGATCAAATTATGTTTTGACATGAGTACGTTTTGGCTGTAAATTCTACATTTCACAAAACACAACAAAGTTTTTACATGCACATTGTATTGATAAGTCAGACTAAACAATGTTCTCTTTGTCTATGATGTACCAATGCTCACTGCCTTCGTGGTTTGGTAATTGTGTACGTACTTAGCTGGTATTGATACCTCATATTATAAGTGTAAATATGTCCTCGTTGTTCATGATATAGATGTGTTCGCGATCTTTATGTTGTTGCAAATAGTGTTAGTGTGCATTGACAGCTCAGGCCAGATTTATAAACATGCCATCGTTTTCTATCTTGTATGAATAGTTATATTCTTCATGATGTTGTTAATCACGAATCACGAATTTGTTTTAAAAGCTCTAACCAGGTATTTAAAAACGTCCTCGTTGTCCATGATATACAATATCCAATATCCACAGGATGAATGCTAATACTAATAGTTTGCGTCTTTACTTTTTATTGATCGCTCTAACTACTATGAGAAACATGTCAACAGTGTACATATATCCACATTCGTTATGTTTTTAGTAATAGTGTGTGTTCTTAGATTGAAACGATTATTCAAACTAAATATATAGTCATGTCCTCGTTGTCCACGATGTACCAATGTCCCTGTTCTCAATGTTGTGCTAATAGTGTGTGTAGTGGTTAATATGATCATTCAAAATAGATAAAGATGTCGAAAACGTTGTTTATGTATTAATGTCCATTGTCTTAGACTTTTTGTAATAGTGTGCGATATTAGACCAAATGTGATGTTCAGACTAGATATGGCGACATGTCCTTGTTGTTCGTAATGTACCAATGTACACGGTCTCCATCTTGTTGTCAATAGTGTGCTACGATGTACCTATATCCACAGTCTCCTTGTTTTTCTCAGTTATTGTCTGTGTACTTAATTTGTATTGATAGCATAGTCTTTGTGAGTAAACACGACTGGTTTTATAACATTGTCTTTTGTTGAAAGCATAGAAAAGATCGTCAATGTAAAAGCATACGTCGAAATCTTGGACAAATTTAGCACACACACACACACTCTCTCTCTCTCTCTCTCTCTCTCTCTCTCTCTCTCTCTCTCTCTCTCTCTCTCTCTCTCTCTCTCTCTCTCTCTCTCTCTCTCTCTCCGGTATGTGCATAATTAATCATGAAAACAGGAACGAATATTTGTGTTAAGCATATTGTGTATTTCACAGTTACTGCATTTTTCAAGTCATTTTGGCTGAAACAATCTATCAGGCATTAAAAAATTAATTATGTTGCATAGTGTTTTATATGAACCTCAACACAATGAATAATGGTATGCTAAAACAACAATAATAACAACAATAATGACAACAGCTTGTCTATTTTAACTGAATTAAAACCTCTTAAATAGCTATAAAGTTCGGAATTCTAGAAGTGAAATGCAGAGTTCTATGAAAATACATGTGTGTATAATGTTAGTGGATGGGGATAAATTTCTAATGCCTTTCTGCAAACAGTTTATCCTGTTTTATTGTTTTGACGCCATGAATGAACAAGGATATACTTTAATGGTACAACACTATGACAGTTCACATTCCAAATCACTTAGTTTATACATTTGTTAATTCAAGGTACCTCGTAAAGGTGTTTTGTATGTTTTTTGTATAAAACATACTGAAGAAAGACTAAATGAGTAAGAACATTACAAACTAATGCAGCTCTAAGTAAGCGTTCTTTCACGTTATAAATAAAGGTTGGTCCAGTAGAAAATTCTGAGCGTTGTTGCTATTGTTGAAAACATCATTATATTTGGGAAACCAATATAGGTTGATGTCTTGTATTTACGTTTTGTGTATTGTTTAAATCGAATTTCGTTTACAACTGAACTATTGGCACAAACACAGCTATATATATTACAGACACTTAATACAGCAGACTAAATTTGCAAATTACGTCATGTTCTTTGTTCTAATGATATTTATGTACTGTTTGGAATCGCAAGAATCCGACATTGCGGTTTAAAGTAACAATTCATTTTCTAGATAAGCTTTTATCCTAATATGATCGTCCTTCGGTTCTCAAACGTGTAACGACGTTCATGTGATGAATAAAAATAAACCACATTTGCGTCTGAGTGCACAAACCCTTCAAGTCGGAACAGTTTATATATAGCTTAATAACATTTCTGTTCATTTTAATTCAAGATAATGAGAATCCAAATTGTCTATAAATTCATATTGTCCGCAATTTCCATGTTGTGGTCAATATGTATGTGTCCATAGTTTGAATGGATTGTACAGACTGTGTGTGCAAATGTTAGTGTCCTCGCTTGCTTTGCTAACTTTCATATTCCTTAGAATTAATCACACAGTGCCCCTCTCGATAAGTCGACATTTTTTTATAAATGTGTTGAATGACACTATATTTATTTTAGCTCCAAGATAACCAGAACAACTGTCCTCGATATGAGGTTACAGACCCATGTCCTCGATATTCACCAAATACAAGAATTATATATTTATGAAATTCCATATCTTGTTATATTTTACTTAGAATCAGCATGAAGCAATGTTAGAAGCTCATCTGTCCGAATCGCACGGTTTTATTTATTCCATCTTTTACAATACAAATGAATGTACTGTAATGAGAACAGTCATTTGATACCACTTACGTGTATGGTATTAACAAAGTACCATAACAAATTCATTGCTACTAATCTAGTGTATTGTAATACCCCGGAGCAATAAATACGACCATGGTACCACTCGCAGGTATGGTTATACCGCCATGCCATAAGACAGCAATTTGTACCACTCACATATATGGTTATGCCTTCGTTCCGTAAGACAGCCATTATTACGGCTCACATGTATATTACTCAAACAGTGCCATAAGACTGTCACTGGTACCACATACGTGTATGGCAATACCAGATGCCATAAGATAGTAATTTGTACCTCTCACGTGTATTGTAATACCCCTTTGCCATACGACAGCCATTGATACCACTCACTTGTATATTACTTAAACAGTCCCATAAGACTGTCATTGGTATCACGCACGTGTATGGTCATACCAGAGTGCCATAAGGCAGTAATTGGAACCTCTCACGTATATGGTAATACACTAGTGCAGTAAGACAGCCTTTGGTACTACTCTAGTGCAATAAAATATAGCAAAAGGAACAAATCACGTATATGGAAATAACCCAGTGACATACGACAGTCAATGATACCACTCACATATATGGATGTTTTTTTTTCAGTCCCATAAGACATATTTGTACCACTCATGTGTATGGTACTCCTTTGGTACCATTAGAGAGCCATTTGTACCAGTGATATATGACAGCTATTGGTACCACTCAAGGGTATGGTTTAACCCTAGTACCATAAGACAGCCAATAGTACCACACACGTGTATGATATTACGTTAGTGCCATAACAAATATACTTGTACAACTCATATAAACAATATAATTCTGCAAATGCACAACTCTCGTGTATTATAGATGTTCAGTGCCATACAATGCTCTGGTACAACTCATATGACGACCAAGGCACACTTATGACTCCATGTACGACAATTCTGAAAATGACTAAGTGAAATAATTTTTATTTGCTCGTTGAACACTACAAAAAGTATATACATTATATTATATTTTTATATAAGGTGAAAGAGTGCGGTGTAAGTTTAGGAAATTGGAGGTAGCTTACACCATTTTTCAGTCATATTGCTATCTTGTCTACAGGGTGGCTATATATTGTGATGTCTAGAACTGGGTCAAATAAACATTGTCGGTTTGAAATCAAACCTTGTGCCACCACACATCCTACACGCGATGAATATGAAATGGTCGATACCAAAAGTATTCGCATTGTTGTGAAACGTTATAATCGGTAGTATGATAGCACTGCTTTAAATCGTCCATCTGAGAGAGAGAGAGAGAGAGATAGAGAGAGAGAGAGAGAGAGAGAGAGAGAGAGAGAGAGAGAGAGAGGAAGAAAGAGAGAGAGAGAGAACAGTTACAAGTGACAATCTAACCAGAGGTTACTAAGGAAATTATATGCAGCTACAAAACCATAAAACAGTGTATTTTTAATAACTTAAGTCGCATTCTAACAGCACTTCCATTGGCCTTTATAACAATTCCCATAATGCAGTCTAACAGCACTTCCCTAGGCCTTTATAACAATTCCCTCTATGCATTCTAACAACACTTTCCTGGGTCTTTGTTACACTACCCTTAATGAATTATAGTATCACTTCCCTGGTCCTTTATAATAATTTCCTTAATGCATTTTAAGAGCACATCCATGGCGAGATTACCAACTTGTTATTTTGCCGGGGGTGAGGGTGACAATCATGTAGTGGTCAGCTAATATCTTTCATGGATGATGACCAAAACAGTTTGAAGGTGAAACAAGATTGGGAGATGCAACAAGTGAAACATTTAATTCCCCCATGAACATAATGCATTGTAATATCACAGGGTTTAAAGTATAATACAATAGCCATAATTCATTTTAATATCAATTCCGTGGATCGTATAAATCCCATTAGTGATTGGTAGTGCTGGAATTATATAACAATTCACATAAGTAGCAGCAGAGAGGGTGAACAGACCAACTTTGTAGGCGTCAAAGAGGCTTCCTTCTCTTTCATATTTAATAAAAAGGTCTATTTGCCAAATTGAAGCTTCCTCGTAAATATTTAATAGAAGGGTCGATTTGGTAAACTAAGGCTTCCTTGTAAGGGTCAATTTGGCAAAAAAAAAGACGCCATTGTCGTTGGAATTCACCCTCTCTGCTGCTATGGGTTAACAATTCTTTACGAGATTCAGTAAACGATTTTAACCGAATATTTTATCAAGTCCGAAACGATATGGCGTCCTAGGATCTCACAAATCCATGTGGGATTGACTGAGCGTGACTAAAGAAATTTCTAAATTGATTAAAATCCATATTCCTGCACCAAGTTAACCAAATATTTCGTAGTGTATGGTTGTCAACTCCGTTAAACATGCATAACAAATTGCAGTTATCTCTGACCACGTTTGGTATTTTTGAGTGTATCGTTGAGTGGCGAATATCATGGCAGGGTTCTTTGGATTGTCTAGCATTACATTATCGTAAACGACTAAATTGTTAATACTTCCATCGATATCATCAATGTTTGGTGCTTCTTCGATATCGGTTATAAATCTAATAATACCGCCATCGTTGACAATCTTTACAGCTCTTTCGAAATCTTTTAACATGTCATCGTCGTATGCGACTAAATTGTTAATACTTCCATCGGTATTATTAGTACTCTGTGCTTCCTCGATCTCGGTTATTAGCTCGCTGGCCTGCTCCATGGCTCTTTCGTTGTAGTCTTTTAACACCCGGTAACTTCGTTGATCGTGTACGGTCAGTGCCATCAAGTACAACTTGTCCCATTTCATCCATCTTATTACCATATCAATTAACAACTGTGTTTTACCTCTCCCTGAAGGTCCTATGATAATCATTCGAATAGAGTTTGGTAACATAACCTGATGTTTTACGGGTAATGGTTCTATCGTTGATGAATGATCAATTGCAGTCATATCCATATAACATAAATAAATTATGGATCTATATTGTGTGAAGTGTAAAACACGTACTGGCACAGATGACTTGACGACGATTACAACTAAAAATAACCGATCAGCACTTTCTGGTAAGTGTGTACGATTTAGTACAAAAAATTTAGATTTGTTTCTAAGGATTAAAAAAAAAACGAGGAGGTGATATTGCAGCCAAGCTAACTAAACTCCCGGAAACACCATGGGCAAAGTATCCAGGAAAAAAACATCTTCCAGGGTATAGTTATTGTGGACCCGGGACTAAACTCGATATCAGACTCGATGATCAAAACCAACCCCGACCCTGTGAATATCCAATAAACGCTATTGATAAGGCGTGTCATGCTCATGATGTTGCTTATAAAAGCAATAATCTGCAACACAGACATCTCGCAGATGTAAAGATTATTCATGCATTGAATTCTATTACTGATAAATCCTTCAAAGAAAAATTGGCTTCATGGTTAGTAAAATCGGTAATGAAAGGTAAATTGATGTTAGGTGCCGGTAATTACTAATAACATAGAATCTATTTATTATTCTCCAAATGGAAACTGGAGGGGTAAAGCAGCAATCAATAAACTCGCTAGCGCCGCGAAGGTAAAATATACTACAGCGGCTAATTGGTTATCCAAACAGGCGATATGGCAAATTTATCTGCCGCCTCCTAAACAAATTAACTACTCGCATTTTGATGTGACCGTTCCTAAGGAAGTTCATCAAGCTGATATATTATTTCTGCCGCATGATGGTGGTTACAAATACGCGTTAACTGTAGTTGATGTTGCGAGTCGATACAAACAAGCAGAGCCGTTAAAAACAAAATCATCAACTCATGTAGCTTCTGCATTTGAAAGGATTTATTTAAGGGGTCCTCTGCGTTGGCCAAATCTATTACAAGTTGATCCTGGCAAGGAATTTCAAGGTGCGGTTCTATCAACGATGAAGAATCATAATACCGCGTTACGACGAGGACATACTGCACTACATCGCGATCAGGCAATTGTTGAAAGATTTAATAGCACACTTGCTATCCGCGATTATAAAATCGTACTCAACGCTATCTATAATCAACCGTGAAGAATATCGTTTATTGTCGTATTTTCCACCCTGAGTAAATTTACCAATAATTCTTCTATCGATATCCTTTGCGTCTTTATTTCTAACTTCAAATAACTGTTTGGACCATTTCACGATATCTTCTTCGTCAAGATCGGGGAAATGTTTTCGTTGTTAGCTAATTATACTAGATTGGGTTGTGGTAACCAAATTTCAGTCTGAGCTCGACATGATATACTCGCTTCACTGACAATCAGCGATATCAGCATTCTACAATCAATCATATACCGTAACAACACTATTGGCATCCAGTGTTTTTCAGATATTTGTCTACCAATCCAAACATAACAGCACGGATGAAGTCTTGTAGCCAATTCAAATGATTCCACACGAGCGAATCCAGTTAAATCAAAATCGGGTAGTGGTCCATTAATTGCAACACGGGCCATCTCGTGTGTGGGATGTCCAAATCGTTTAAAGTACTCAGCGTATTCTCCGTACCCGAGAAAACTCGCCGGATAATACGCGACTATATCAACTGAAATAATACTTTCATGGTCGTATTTTGTATTCCATAATCCACCGTGGTTATATTCGATGCAGCTTGATTTGATGTCTGTGAGAAATTCAGCTCTTGTTGGTTTCCATGTGTTTCTCTTTCTCACAAAATGAGCTGCAACTGACGGATTTGTAAAACAGTTTGTTAGTAATTGTTCGTCGTCGAAATTCTTCGAGAAACTACTAGCTAGCTTTTTCATCGCCTCATGGAGGGCTTCAGTGCGGTATAATTCTCCATTGGGTCTTACAAATTGATCGAATCTGCCATCGGAGCTTTCAAAACTTAGAAGTAACCACACTGTCACAGGATCGTTTTTACTCAACTGGTGAATGAAATCAAATAGTTTATCTTCAGAGAATTCTTCTACCGAGAACTCTGCGGGTATATATTTTATGGTTCTATCCCGCGGAAATATTGTTACTGCAGGTGTCCATGAGTGTTCATTATGATCAATAATTTTGATTGGAGCTCCTCTCGATTTATATTTTGGTTCATATAATACTTCTCCGGTTATCGTCATTACTGATATTGGGAATTTTAGTATTCGTTCTAACGCTGCCACATTTTGAATTGTTGTCCCCGCTCCTTTACTGTTAGTCCCCACTCGGTTATTTATTTTTTTTGCGTCTTAGATCAGTCAATTTGTTTCCACGCAGCGCATTTGTGAAGTGTTCTATTATTCGTTCTGCTACACAATTCAACGACGACAGTTTCATCGGTGCTAGTTTTTCAATACTCGGTTTATCATTTAACGGATATATCCCATAAACAACTGCTGTTACAGGATAAGATCTCTCGTAGTATGGTTTGTCAATTCCAGTTAGAATTCCTGGTTTTGAATCTTGACTCACAGTGACAGTTCTTTTATCCTTCAAGATGGGTTCAAATTTATCCCGAATAATCCAATCTCCCGTGTGTGAACGGATATGAATTTTATTCTAAAAAAATACCTTTTTCGCCCAAGATGTGAGATTATCTTGGCTGCTCTTTCGTCATTCATAGTAGCATCAATGCTACCATCAATTCGAAATGTTGACCAACAGTGAGATGCTCCATCGTGTTCGAATTCATTAAAACAATCACGAATTTTACTTATCATGATTCTATCACTTATAAGACTCTTTGTTTTATCAGCGACACTATCGACACTAAATTTAGCATTTTTCCAAGGCGTAATTTTCTATAATCTCTTAAACTCCTTCATATTATAATTAAAACAAGTATTTAACTAGAGAATTTATTATATAATGAATCATTGCAAATGGCTTATGATTGGATCCGTAACCCCGTGTAACAAATCATGCAGAAAGGAGTTATGTGGGTATTATATGCAAAGCGTTCGACGCGGAAGCCTTGGTCCAATTCCATGTACAAGATGTGGGGTAGGGTGAGAGGAATATCACAATTGTGTCTCGGTTGTGGTGGTAAGAGATACAGAGAGTTGAAGCGCTACTATGATAAACGAATTAAGAACTCCATTAACTACTCTGACTCTGACAGTGTCAAAATCATCAGAACACCCCAAGACTACATGGATAGATTCTCAAGTGATGTTATCATTAAACCAAATAATTAATTAGACAAACAATAGTATAATATATAGATGAACTAAGAATTCAGACCACACCCTGTGATTAAAAACTATGAAGCGTCCCGTGATGGTATTATCAGAAACCGTAGATTGAAGAAGCCAGTCAGTGTTGTGAGTAAACTAGGATATATGATGTTTACTGTTGGGAAGAAGAGATATCTTAATCATCGTTTTGTCTTCGAGGTGTTTAATGGATTGATCAAGGATGGTTTTGTTATCTATTATTTTGATTCCAATCCTAGGAACAATTCTTTGAATAATCTGCAAGCTATTTCTCAGAGTGAAAACACCAAACGAGGAAAGACTGGGATACATCAAAAAAATGCAAGACCTATAAAATCTTTTAATACAGCAACTAACGAACAAATTGTATTCCAATCTATGAATGAAGCCGGTAGATATGTTGATGTTTGTAGATCCTCAATAAGATTTGTTGCAGAGGGGATTTATCGATCAGCAATCTCCAGAAACAACGGACAAAGGATTCAGTGTTCGTATGTCTAATCGTGTTTTATACTATTCGTTATTAAGGGGGATAACTCGTCCGGGTATATTACGGATTATGAGGAGTTACGGATCTCAATCGCTGTGTCATCTGATTTCTGATTGGTTGGTTTTTAACTACCACGATAATCTATTTTGTGAGGAAACGAATCAAATACGCATTGTTTACAAACAATTATACTCTTTTTGTTTTTCAAGTATTCGGTTCTGCTTCAAAATTGTCAGTGAATACAACTATTCATGTCCTATATATTCCACGTCATTCATTTTATTGTACAGTCAGCCCGGGCTAGTACTGATCGGCTGTCTACAATTACTGGCACGCGTAACACCTGTTCGTTATTGATTTACACATTATACCTGTAAAAACAGTTAGTGCAATTATCTGAAAACGAATCAAATAAATAGTGTTTACAAACGTTCGGCTCTGCTTCAATATTGTCAGTAAGTAGAGTATATAGATTAAAAATAATACGATTGTGGAATCTATAATTCACATGCGTTTGACGTACATCACATCTGTTCGTGTTTTACTTCCGCCCATCTGTATTAACCTACCTATATATTATAAGAACCGTTAGCTCAGTGGAAATATAATATATTTTGTAAAATAATAAAATATGTAGTGTTTTTCAAATAATTGTATTTTTAGTTTTTTTCTTTCAAGTATTCGGTTTTGTTTCATACACGAAAGGTATATAGATTCGTTCATTCAGTCAGTTTTGGTTTGTGATCGATCCATTGACGTCATCACACCTGTTCGCTGTTGATTATATTAGCTTACCTATATATCAAAATAACCGTTAGCTCAGTGGAAATACAATTATTTTGTAAGAAAACGAATCAAATATAAAGTGTTTTACAAAAAATTATATTTTTCTTTTTTTCTTTTAAGTATTCGGTTTTGTTTCATACTCAAAATGTATATAGATTCGTTCATTCAGTCAGTTGTGGCTTGATCGATCTATTGACGTCATCACACCTGTTCGCTATTGATTGTATTAGCTTACCTACATATTATATTCAAAAACATATACCGTATATAAGAACCATTAGCTCAATCGGTAACGTGTCGCGGTGCCATACAGGCGGTCATGGTTCGAAACCCGTAACAGGCATTATTGCTAATGGTGCCGACATATGGTTTTAATTGGGGGTGGGGTACCTCCGAAATTCAAATTGCAACCACTATACCAACCACACCACGGCGTAGAGTGAATGATTTTTTCATTCAACCCAGGGTGATTTTGTGGGGGGTATGATCCTTCAGTCTGTGATATGATCCTTCAGTAATTCCAAAAACTGCTGTGATATGAATTCCAAGAACTGCTGTGATATGATCCTTCAGTAATTCCCAGAACTGTTGTGATATGAATTCCAAGAACTGCTGTATTATGATCCCTCAGTAATTACAAGAACTGCTGTGATGAATTCCAAGGACTGTTGTGATATGAATTCCAAGAACTGTTGTGATATTATCCTTCACTAATTCCAAGAACTGCTGTGATATGAATTCCAGCAACTGCTATTATATGAATTCCAAGAACTGCTTTGGCATGAATTCCAAGAACTGCTGTGATATGTTCCTTTAGTAATTCCAAGAACTGCTGTGATATGTTCCTTCAGAAATTCCAAGAACTGTTGTGATATGAATTCCAAGAACTGCTGTGACATGATCCTTTAGTAATTCCAAGAACTGCTGTGATATGAATTCCAAGAACTGCTGTGATATGAATTCCAAGAACTGCTGTGATATGATCCTTCAGTAATTCCAAGAACTGTTGTGATATGAATTCCAAGAACTGCTGTGACATGATCCTTTAGTAATTCCAAGAACTGCTGTGATATCAATTCCAAGAACTGCTGTGATATGAATTTCAAGAACTGTTGTGAGATGAATTCCAAGAACTGCTGTGATATGATCCTTTAGTAACTCCAATAACTGCTGTGATATGAATTCCAAGAACTATTGTGATATGATTTCCAAGAACTGCTGTGATATGAATTTCAAAAACTGTTGTGAGATGAATTCCAAGAACTGCTGTGATATGATCCTTTAGTAATTCCAAGAACTGCTGTGATATGAATTCCAAGAACTATTGTGATATGAATTCCAAGAACTGCTGTGATATGATACCCCAATTTTTTTTGTTTTTATTTTATTAGAAATATGTATTATCAAATATAAATTCTGAACATATGAATAGGATTATTGTTGAAATTTCAAAATTGAAAAACCAAGAGATTAAATTATCTGATAATTTAAACCCTGACCAAATTATGTCTGAATTTCAAAATATAGAATATGGTATTATTACTAACAAAGATATGCTGCCAAAGAAATATGCGCTATAAAAAAAAATCCAGAATTCTATTCGGGACTCTTGCATTCTGTAGTGACGTAAGTGTGTTTTTCATGTTATTTACTATTGCGGAAGGAATGCGAAAAGAATTGGGCCGAGATTATGAATTGAAAAAGGAGGTTAATTCGAAGATTATAAATATAAGGGCGTTAATTCAAGAAAATGAAAAAACCCGCTGGATACAACTAACGATTTGACATGTATAGCGCGTTAGCAAAATTCTCGCACTGCATGAACAGATGTTGCAAATACAATGGAAGGTATGTGCGCTCAACTGTAATCAATACCAGGTTTGATCAATGAACAAGGAAGTAAATAGCCTGTAGTGAAACTGAAAAACATTTTAATGAATGGTTTTTTTTGTTGTCATTTTTGGGTAATTTTTCATTGATGCTTGTCTATCTGACAAACGTAGAAAACGTAGAAATCATTTGATGATGACAAAATTACTACATCGTACATAAAAATCTCTTCGTGATTCAAATTGGAAATTGCTTTGCTGTTTTAATAATGGTGAACGAAGCTTTAACAACTAGATTAGCGAGGGAAAGATTAGCGTCAATTAGAAAAAGCAGCAGAAGGGGCGAATCAGACAACATTTTTAGACAAGTTTTCACTGAAATCACGCTTAAAAACAATGAAACCAATGACATCAGGGCCCAATGTGTGTGTGAATCTGATATCGTTTCATGGATTAGGATCAAAAAATAAATATGAAAAAATCAATGAAATTAATGAAATCCTCCATCGATTTTGGGGGAAAAGGGACTACAACGTCGTTGTCACTCACTAGAACTTTCAGTTGGGGTTAACCGAATATTTGATCCAGTCCGATACGATATCGTGTTCGAGGGTCATGTAAATCACTACGACGAAAATCCCCTTAGGATTTCACAAATAGACTAATTTGTAAAACCTCCTCTTGTAAATCAATCAGATTATTTGACTGGTCAGTGAGTTTGAAATTAATTCTGGTTAATGAATTATTATGACATCGCATATAGACTGGATTCACCGGGGACTCAATTATTAAAAACCCTGGAGGGGCTGTTGGTGCAAATGAATACAAAATATATCCTTGCTGAGCTTGATTTGATCGTTCTAAATTTATTTGATAGCTTCCTTCGATCACATCACATACTAAATTGAGCGCAATCACCGTTGAAATATTCACATTGAACGGAGCAATATGCCTGCCACCACCGTCTGGGTCATTATTATGGGTCAGGATAGTTGTTTGTGGTTGTGATGGTGTTTTTTTCCACGTATCATGGATTTTTTTTAAACCTTCATCGATGGCATCATCGAGAGATTTTTGTAGTTCTAAGAGATTATATCCTGGTAGTTTGAATGTTGGAATATCTCTTATGCGGATCTTATAGTCTATTGCAAATAAATCTCTTGTTTTAGGACTACTGTCACCTAATACCTCTTGAATAATTTGTGAATGAAATGTTTCCATGTCATTGATGATTTTGTTACATGTTTCTACGACACTGATAAATTCACCTCGGGTGAGAGTGCCGGATCTAAGTGATATAAACAACAACGAAATATCGTTATTGAAAGCTGTGAAATTTTCAGTGATTTTATCCCGGTTAGCAAGATGATGAATAAGTCTTATTTTTTCATCATATTCTACTCTAATGAAAAAATACGACTTATCATAATATCTATAGCTTTTTATTGGATTATCAGATTTTATCCTGTCTGTGATATAATCGGTTTTTTGTGGTTCTGGTAATTTAACGGTTTTTCCACCGGGTGGTAATTCAGGCCATCCTAGTACGGTTCTAATAGAACTCTGATAGATATCTACGACGTATCCTTCTGTGCTTATTTCAATGGCAGATGATAGTGTCGGCACATGAACTGTTATAGCTATTTTTGATTCTTTTCCAGTAATCGATTTTATTCTACGCGCGAATTCATCATTGATTTGTTCAATTTGATATGATCCGGTTGGTATGGAAACAACATTCCAGTCTGGTTTATTCTTATTTGCAAATACCAGTGAATTATTGGGTTGTTGACCACCAAATGATTTTGACCTAATATTTGGCCAACTGTGGTATACTCGTAATTTTGCTAGCGCTATCTCCTTCACTGGGACCGGAGAGGGGAAATTCACACTGAATTCTGGATTCGTTGAGGTTATTGAGATCATGCTTGTTTGTACTGGGTTTGTGTTCTCCACTATTTGTTGAAGTAATTCCATCGGTGTTGTCATTGTTATTATACTCATGTTTTTGTACTTCTAATTTTGACATCGCAGAATCATATATACCTACCATCGCTGAAAACTCACTCTCTGATATAATTGTATCATCGAGCGATGACGATATCAATGAGGATAATTGCGAGTATGCAGTGGACACAACATGAAATTGAATTATGTAGTCTTGTAGTTTCCGTTGGCTGCATGAGGATATTTTTTTTGTGATTATTGAAATAATTCCAGCGATTGTTGTTGCCGCAGAAATGCAAATTGGAACAGCTATCGGAGCCATCATTGTCACTGAAGACAGTATAATACCGGCTCCGGTGATTACACCACTCACTGAATACACAGTAACATCAATTGCGGTAATTCTCCTGCGATATTTTTTAATTTTCATTGCATACTCCTCAGACAAGGTTTTGAGTCTAGTTTGATACTCTCTGACCTGATCATAGCGATATTGCGATGATGAAATCATTTTTTATTTTAAATACGCTATCGTTTTCAATTACGATTTACTTAAATCCGCTACGAATTCCACATACCACGTTGTTGAGACCCTAACCAAATTTTTATCAGTAGATGTGATTGTAAACTTTTCAGTTGTATTCTTGTCGATGATCGTTGAAATCGTATTATTGACCCCGGATGAACTGGACGATGAAATATTAAATTGAGATAATGGTGTTACTAGTGTTAATCGATAAATACCCTTAACGGTTGCAGTGATATCTAATTTGTTGTTTGTAGGTGTCCACTCAAATGATCCGTGTTGGATCGTGTATACTACGTTGTTGGTTTTCTCATGAGGAATTTTTGTTTTTTCAATGGCTGTTATCATCCTCGAAAGATCACCTTTGATGTCTTCGATGGAAGTTTTCGTCTCATCGATGGATTTTTTAATATCAGGGAGTTTTATTTCAATTTTATCTAACGGGGTTCCAATAAATTTATCAATGATATTTCTACAAAATGCGGTAAACTGTTTCATGTGTTCTTCGGTTTTAGATTGAAGTGTTTCTAGTTCCAACGCAGAATCGTTGAGAATTTTTAATCGATCTGTAATCGTCGAAACGAGTACACCCGGTTTGAGTTTACCCTGATCGGAAAATAACGCGATAGTATCCTCGATTGCGTTTTGTTGTTTAACTAAAATATCATCCAGAGAAATATTACTGGTTTTCAATTTACCCTGATCGGAAAATAACGCGATAGTATCCTCGATTGCGTTTTGTTGTTTAACCAAAATATCATCCAGAGAAATATTACTAGATTTCAATTTACCCTGATCGGAAAATAACGCAACGGTGTTCTCGATTGCGTTTTGTTGTTTAACTAAAATATCATCCAGAGAAATATTACTAGATTTCAATTTACCCTGTTTGTCTTGAAATACAACTATTTCATTCGGGTCAACACTTGTTAAGTTCAACGTCTCAGCGATTTCATCTTTAATTTTTTTTTATATCCTTGATAGAATCAGGGGTTGCAGTGTCATCGGGTTTGGGTTTCAGAGGTCTTCCCCAAATATCAATCATGTTATTGTAAAACTCTTTCTCTCTCTAAAAAGCGATTACTAGTGTAGTCATTAACGACAATATGAGGTGGTTTTCCCCTTGGGTTACCCAAGGAGTTAGAAATAGCGTCAAGGACATTTAATACTTCACTGCCGCATATTGGTGGGTCATTGATTTGTTGTGTTGGTAGCGTAGAATACCAAGTCTTCATTGGAAGGGTTTTTATATACCGCATAAACTCTTTTGGTGGGGCTAATCCATATGAATCGAAATAAACAATCCCACGTGGATCAATCGCGTATGCAACCCAGTGAGTTCCAGGTCCGGTGCTGTTATCGAGATTAATAATACCTGTTTCAGTTTTGTTTGGTTGATGTGGTAATTTATCTTTCATAAAAACACCTCTGAAATTTTTAATCACTAGTTTTTTAGCCGCATCCATTAAATCAAAATTGGACATGGGAACCATAGGTTCGGAAATTGAAGATTTCTGAATTAATAAATCGTTCCTGGTAGTCTCAGGCCTGATCCGTGAACGGATCTCCCGCTGTACCATGAATACGGGGTCCCTGGTAGTCTTAGACCTTTTCCGCTGTACCACGAATACGGGGTTCCTGGTAGTCTTAGACCCAATCCTTGAACGGATCGTCTCTTTTTTTTATATCCTTGTCCAGCTGCCTTTTTCAACGCCATTCCTGCTGCAGTACCAACGGCTCCTAACGCTGCTGCTTTAGCCACCGCTGGGGCTGCTGCTGCAATCAATGCTGGTATTGCAGCTAACAATGGAAATATACCACCCGTTTTCATCATATTTTTAATAGCAGCCGCAGAGAGAGTAATCTGAACCCCTTTTTTATCCTTGAAAGCATCATTGAAATGTTTCACCTGACGAGTTGTCAGCGATAATTTATTTTCACCACCAGTCATTTGGTTGGGTTTCAACGTGATTGTGGTTCCACATTTTTTAGCCGATTCTGATTGCAATTTTTTGATTTGACCAGGAGTTAACGTAACACTAATAACACTATATGACATTATATATAATTGATTGATTCTAATTCAATGAAAAATCGAGAAAAATCGTTCAAAGATTTTCTACTGGGGCATCTACCACTCTCATTCTTCCACCAACACCTTCGAGTAGCATTGATTTATCACTGAGAATGACAGCAACCGCTCTATAATCAGCAGCACCAACAGGACGATTCACATTAGCTCTAAAGTGTATATCAACAACTGACTGTCTTGTCAAACCGAGATGTTCCAGTGAGAAGTAATAGATCGGATACAGATTTTTAAAATCATATTGTGATATTTGCAAACCAGTATCCACATTTTGATCGCGTGCCATAAATGACAACAGACGATGATAAACTCGTGCAATATGATTTTCTGTGTAATTAAGTTGTATATCCTCAGATGGTTCCTGCTGGCCGTTTATTCTCAGTGAGACGTCTTTCACACCTAATTGATCAAATATCATATGACTGGAGAGTTGATTGCCAACTCGTGTGTTATCCTGTAACGCAATAAATATATGACGTGGCGCAGAAACGCCTTGTTTTGATGTTAGGTTCCAAGTGAATAACCCGTTGATATTTGATTGCTTCACATCTGTACTCACGGTAGCCAACTCAACAACGACTTTCCTCCTTGGTCCATAAATGATAGTAATCGTCCTTCTGCGGTGATTGCTGGAGTCAACACTGGCATCCACAATGATATTTTTGTTAAATTGACTTTACCAGCATCAGCATTGGGGGCTGCAACATCTGCTGCAATCCTCCAAATTGCGTCGTTATCATCACCCTTTCGTACAAGCGATACTGTATGCTTCGCCCCGTAGATAACTTTTCTGACGTTTCTACAGAATCCAAATATGTGATGCAGTGGAATCGCGCATGAAAATGATTTACGATCTCCTTGTAACATTGCGTTTCGTGTTGCAGCTCCTAGATTGAAATTAGTATCGTTGTTTATAATCATATTCTCAATACCAGAATCACTATTATCACGTTTGTTTGGTTGTCTTACAACAAATGGATTTCCTCCAGCGGTATTCTTACCATCTTTTGCAAACATCATAGAAGGCCCTGCTGATCTTGTATAATCATTAGAATATCTCGCTAACCCGATTATTGTTGTAGCCACATCAACATCACGATCTATTGACTCAATTTCTTTTCCATCAATGAGATATCTAGCACTCTCAAATAGCGCCATAATACCATTATTGACAAAACCGACTTGAGTACCAGCTGGATACGGTGCTGGTACAGCAGTAGTATCAGCAGCTGTTACAATTTCTCCTTCTACTTCAATAAATGCTTCACAGGGTAAAAAGTATTTACTGGTATCATGGACTTGAAGATCAATTCTTGCTCGACTATTTGAGTCTATGGCATGATAGGCGTAATATTGATAATCGCGTACAGAATTATCCTTGCCAACTGGGGCGTCTATATCAAATGCTGGATCAGATGATTTTTTGAACATTTTATTATATTTATCAGAGTCTAAATAGTGAAATCGTAAACGATTTTTCCATTTTCATCGACGTAGTTTTTTAAGGCCACTTCCTGCTATCATGTTTGCAATATTGCTTTGGTCCCCTTGATTTACCATCGACGCTAGTTTTTCATCTACTGCGTTATTTATAATTTTACTAACACTTGCAGGTATTTCTTCTGTAGACGGTAACGGTTTCTTTTTTCGCCCCACTAATGATGTTATTTTATCCTTCGCAGTTGAAAACGCTTTCCCGGCAAGATCTCCAACAGTACTAATACCCTTATCACGAATAACATCAATGGCTTTCATTGATAATTGTTTAGCTAACGGCATCACTTTTGGGGCCATTCTTGAAAAGAATCCTAAAATGGTCTTGCCGAGGCCATCTCCGTAGTATGCTCTATAAACTGGAAACCGTGAATTAACTACATAGACGAGGGTTGGTTTATCATGATTGTAATGGATGATCATTATTATAAAAACAATAGTGTTTTCAATTGTTATTTAATCGCTATGATACCCATTTGCTAACTCGTCAATGAAATCTCGATAGGTTTTGATATCCATGATACCGCCGGCAAATAACCGTCTACAGATATCAGCTGCTTCATTAATTATTTCTGGAGAGTTATTTCCAGCTCGGAATCCTCCTACAAGAACATCTAATCGTGATATATCATTGATAACACTATCAGGACAAGTGTTTCCAATCCTTGGATTTCCTAATCCACTTCCGCTATAACCAGTTGCTTCATCTAGTTTGTCTGTATCCGTGGTTTGTAAATAATCAAGAGTATCATCATCATCATCATCAGGTGGTAGTTGTTGTTTTTTAGGAGAAAAGATATTTTCTTTGCAGGTTGCTCTCGCTTTCTTTGCAATTTTGGCGGTTTTTGTTGTTGTTTTAGTTCTTCATATTGATTATACACGTGATCCACAATCCTGATATATTCGATGTATGATGCACTATCCGTCTTTTTTTGACTTTTTCCAGTTTTGATTTTGTAGAATATATCAGCCCAATGAGTGAAATTCTTAACATATTTATGATGTTCTGGTTTCAACATTTTTTTTCTGTTTTCATAAGAAGTAACAACAAGCGTAGGAATTTCTGTTGAATCAGTCTCATCAATTGCTGCTAACCCTTCTTCGTTAAATCTCATGCGTAAATCATCTACTGTTCTCTTTGATTCTATTTGTTTTGTTTGTTCAGTTTTCGCTGCTATTTTTTCGAGTTCACCAATAACAGATTTTCCCGTCTCGGGATCATCTCCCAGTATAGCACGCTCTACCCCCTTCGTTGCTGTGGTTACTGGTTTAAACAACTCTTCAGACCCCAGAGCAAAATCAGTCTGAAGACTCTGTCGTTGTTGCAGTTTATTTCTTACAGAGTGACGAATTGGTATAAATTTCTTAATTGCATCCAGTCGTTCACGAGCCAATCGGGTTGTTAATGCTTCATTGACCATTATTTGAAATCGCAAACTATTTTTCAATTGCAAAACACTTGACATGTCGGATAATTTTTGATACGGTCATGGAAGTGTTATTTCATCGTGAGACACCTTCTATCATTGATGGAGAAAGTATCATAATTGTATATAAAATAAATAATACTGATAGTTTCTCCACTTTTTGGACATAAAATGACATGTCGGATGATTTTTGATACGGTCATGGAAGTGTTATTTGATTGTTTTAACGGCTCTATCATTGATGGCGAAAGTCACATAATTGTATATAAAATAAATAATACTGTGACTTTCGCCACTTTGACATTCCCGTTGAGGGTCGGCTAAAAAAAATGAGAGTCGATAATGATAAATGGTCAATGATAAAATGGTCGGGCAATCAATGGTCGGGCAATCAAAATTGTTCATTTTCTTGAATTAATGCTCGTAGGTTTCTAATTTTAGAGTTGACTTCTTTTTTCAATTCGTATTCGTTACCTAATTCTTTTCGTATTCCCTCTACGATAGTATACAACGGAACGAACACACTGATGTCACTGGAAAATGAAAGAGAGTCTTTAAAAGAATTCTGAATTCTTTTGATGAGTGCATACTTCTTGGGTAGCATATATTTGTTAGTGCTAACCCCGTATTCAATATCCTGAAAATCAGACACAATTTGATCAGGATTTAACCCATCTGATAGTTTGATATCCTGATTTTTCAATTTTGCTATTTCAACTATGATGCTATTCATGTTTTCAGAATTCATTATTCTATAAGAATGACATATCTCTAATTGGAAATTATGAAGCATTAGACATAACTAAATTGAAATTTTTGCCCCGTCTTTTTTGAAATAGCCGATCGATAAATCCTCCCTGCAACTTTTTGAACAGAAGTTGGACAAATATCGAAGTGCCTACCGGCTTCATTCATAGATGAAAATATTTTTTCTTCATTAGTTATTGTATTCAAAGATGTCACAGGTCTCTTCCAAACCGTTTTGCAAGTGCCAGCTCTTCCTCGTTTGGAATTCTCACTCAGTGTGATAGCCTACAGATTTGATACAGAATTATTCTTTGGATTAGAATCCTTGTGATAAATAACAAAACCATTCTCGATCAATCCATAATGACATTCATACACGAAACGATGATTGAGATAAGTTTTCTTTTCTTTTCCTCCGCCAACAGTAAACCTCAAATACCCTTGATTACTCACAAAACCGACTGGTTTCTTCATTCTACAGTGTCTTACAACACCATCACTGGATGCTTCATATTTTGTAATCACTGGATGTGGTCTGAATTCTTGGTTCATATATACTATTCTATTGTTTGTCTAATTCAGTGTTTGGTTCAATAATTACATCACTGGAAAATCTTTCGATATAGTCTTGCGGGGTTCTTATGATTTTATCCTTGATGTTGTCAGGGTCAAAGACTTTTTCAGGGTCATAATTTCTGATGGATTGTCCATTTTGTATTCTTTTATCATAATAACGCTTCAATTCCCTATATCGCTTACCACCACAATCAATACACAATTGTGATCTTCCTTTGACCCCAACCCCACATCAAATACAGGGTAACGGACCAGGACTTCCACGTCGAAAACTTTGCATATGATACCTACAGTATTCATTTTTTCTGCATGATTTGTTACACGGGGTTACATTTCCCATCATGAGCCATTTGCAGTGATTCATTATACATAAAACTTTCATTTAAATGTTTGTTTTTTATATAGCATGAAGGAGTTCAAGAGATTGACTTCGAAAAATGCTAAATTCAATGCTGATAGAGAGTTCAAGAGATTATTGAAAATCAATCCTAGATTTAATCTCGATAGACCAAAAAAACGTCAAAAACGTCCAAGAGACGGAAACATGAAAGAGTTTAAGAGATTATTGAAAATCAATCCTAAATTTAATATCGATAAACCCAAAAAAAACGTCCAATAGACGGAAACAAACGTAACAAACGTCCAAGAGACGGAAACATGAAAGAGTTTAAGAGATTATTGAAAATTAACCCTAAATTTAATATCGATAAACCCATAAAACGTAACAAACGCCCAATAGACGGAAACATGAAAGAGTTTAAGAGATTATTGAAAATCAATCCTAGATTTAATCGCGATAGACCCAAAAAACGTAACAAAGGTCCAAGAGACGGAAACATCAGATCATCATGGAAGGATGCTCAATTCAATCTTGATATAGTTTCTAATACACCCAAGAATAAAATTCTTGATAAAGCCATCAGAGACTGTTTTAATGAATTCAAGCGTGATGGAGCATCTTATTGTTGGTCAAAATTTCGAATTGATGGTGTTGTTGACGCTACCATGAATGATGAAAAGGCAGCAGTGATCATTTTACGTATTGGAGAAAAAAGTCATTTTTTCCGAATCAAATTCATTATCCGTGAGGATGGCAAATGGATTATTAGGGATAAATTTGAACCCATTCTCAGGGGCAAAAAAAACTGTCACCGTGAATCAGGATTCCAAACCAGGAATTTTGACTGGAATTGATAAACCCTACTACGAAAGATCTTATCCTGTCACAGCAGTTGTTTACGGGATCTATCCGCTCAATGAAAAACCTGATATTTCAAAACTAGCACCCATGAAATATTCGACAGGCCTCAATTGTGTAGCAGAACGAATAATATAACACTTCACAAATGCGTCCCGGGGAAATAAACTAACTGATCTAAGACGAAAAAAAATAACCGAGTGGGAGTTCACGGTAAAAGAGCATGGAGCAACAATTCAGGATATAACTAAACTAGAAAAATCATTAAGATTTCCAATATCGGTAAGGACAATCACCGGAGAAGTATTATACGAATCTAAATATAAATCACAGGGAGCCCCCATTGAAATTATTGATCATAACGCGCACGCGTGGTCATCTGCAGTAACAATATTCCCACGGGATAGAACCGTAAAATATCTATCCCAAACCGAAGAGTTTTTTTCAGAGCAGAAATTATTTGATGCTATTTACCATTTGAGTAAAAACGATCCTGTGTCAGCGTGGCTATTTCATAGTAATTCAGACGAGGAATGCAGATTTGATCAGTTTGTAAGGCCTAACGGAGAATTATACCGTACTGAAGAGCTGCAGAATCAAATGAAACAACTAGCTAGTGAGTTTTCTGAGGGGGAAATCGAAGATCAATTATTAGCAAACTGTTTCACAGTACCATCCATTGCAGCACATTTTGCTAGAAAGAAAAACGCGTGGAAACCAACACGAAGTGAGTTTTTATCAGATGTCAAATTGTCCTGTCTTGAATACAGCCACGGCGGATTATGGAACACAAAATACACCGCTGATACCGTTATTTCAGTTGATATGATTGCGTGTTATCCAGGAAGTTTTCTTGGGTATGGAGAGTGTGAGAAATATTTCAAACGATTTGGACACCCTACACACGAAATGACCCGTGTTGCTATTAATGGACCACTTCCTGATTTTGATTTAACCGGATTCGCTTGTGTGGTATCATTTGAAATGGCTGAAGGACTTCATCCGTGTAGTTATCTTTGGATTGGTAAACACATGTCTGAAAAACACTGGATGCCAATAGTGTTGTTACGGTATATGCTTGATTGTAAGATGTTAAAATCATTAATTGTCAGTGAAGCAATTATATCCTATCGCGCACAGAAATCAGTCTGGTTACCACAACCTGATCTAGAAAAAATAATTAGCGAAGAGCGAAAACTGTTTCCTGATTTTAATGAACAGCAAATCATGGATTGGTCCAGACAGTTATTTGAAATCAGAAACAATGAAGCAAAAAATCTTGGACGAAGAATAATTGGTAAATTTACCCAAGGTGGCAAAGATGATAATACGAAATATTCTTCACGATTGATTATAGACAACGCTGAATACGATTTTGTAATGGCGGATTTAACGAATAAGGGCCTATATGTCAATCGTAAGGACGCATTTATGTCCGATGGAACCAAATTGGGTACAATTGTTACCTACAATGATGGATACAATCCGCAGTACACACATTTGAGAGCTTCTATGCTTGGTTATGCTTCTATCAATCTGTTTTCAATGATCAATAGATTTCCTACCACCGCAGTTAGAGTTGCTACTGACTCATTTTACATAAATAGCAAAATGGCTGATTTTAAGGCTACTGGCAACGAGAAATGGGGATCATGGAGAATTAAGAAAGAAATGATTCATGATTATATTCAATCAGCAGATGTTACCATTGAAAATAATTACTTAGAAAGCAATCAGTGTTCAGAATTTTCTAGTGCACCACCGATTTCTGATCCAATATGCCTGTATAAAACAGTTTATTTAAACGGTTGTGGCGGGTCAGGAAAAACAACCCGGGCAATTGAGTTATTTCGTCGTGGAAACGCTAGCGTTTCTAACATGATTGTGCTAACACCAACTCATAGACTTGCAAGAGAAATGATACAGAGAGGGGTAAATGCTTGCACTTATCACAGCTTTTTCCGATGGAAGGGAGATAAATGGACTCCTGAGCGCATGGGAGAGAAATTTATTCCTGAAATTATCATTTGGGATGAAATAGACACAGTGTCCGAAGATGTCTTAAAAATATTTCTTGAGTGGTTGTTATTGAAGAATACAAAAGTCGTCATGTGCGGTGATCACGGGCAACCACCACCATTTGTCGGTGCATCCCCCCATGAATGGCTAAAGGGTTTTGTAGACTATTATGAAGAAATTGATACTGATCATAGATCACTTGATAATGAATTAAAAGAATTGAAGAAACTAATTAGATTACAACCGGATAGAATCCAGTGTGAAATAACCCGTGAAATAATTTCGGAAACTCCCATGAATGAGTTTTGGGAAGCGTGGAGACCAAATGATTTAATCATTGCAAGTAGAAAAATAGTCAGGGATACACTTCAGATGAAGTTATTTGAATTGCATAAACAAAAATTTGCAACATTTCCAGTGCCTCTTTGTTATAGGCCATCGGATACGCGAAAACAGAACATCGAAGTTGATATTCCAGGCCTGACAGAGTCAGGGCGTGAAAAGAAGATTCTCGTATTAAATGATATTGTGCTGGTTGATATCAATGTCGTTGAAGATGCATTGCGTGCTAATAAATCCCCATGGACGCTAGGTTATGCAGCAACAATACACTCTTCACAGGGATTGACTATATCGGATACAACTGTTTGGATGTTAGATAATCGCATAGAATGGTCGAATTTAGTCTATCTTTCAGTATCCAGAGTACGAAAAATAAATCAACTTCGAAGAATTGTCTTCGATGATGAAATCATTGGCGATGATGAAATCATTGTTGACGATAATGATATTATTGATAAAAAACTCTCCGGTTACAAACAACAGGACAAAAAAAAAACAACGAGAATTTGATATTGATGCTGAATTAATAATCACTTTGAAGAAACAACAGAATAATCACTGCGCAAGTTGCAATTGTATAATGCGTTGGCAGTATTCGGATAAGGATCCTCGCCAATTCACCGTAGACAGAAAAAATAACAATCTCGGTCATGTCAGAAATAATGTGATGTTGACTTGTCTTGAGTGTAATAGACGCAAGGGTGCTAGTTAAGCCCATGGGGTGGCAATTGAGTATCCTCGGGTATCACTTGTAATTGTTGTCTAGTAAAACCCCGTTGAGGGGCAGTTGAATCCAGTTTATAGATTGGAGGTCTACCCGTAGATCGTGTTATACTAGATATCGTATGCGTAGTGACGCTCCAAATAGGATCAGTAGCCCTTTTTCTATCTCCTTCAAGCTCTCCTGGTTCGTATAAGTACCTCACAATGACATTACTACCAAGAATTGGTTCTTTGAAATCTTTTTGTGGTTTTTCAGGTATCGACTTCTTTTTAATCGCGTTGATAGGTTTCATGTTGATGGTTCTAGTAATCTCGTTATTCAGTGCGGTAACTACACCTGGTAATCTCTTAACCCATTCACGGGATCTTTTTTCTTGGATGAATTCTTTTGCATATTGATATCCAAATAACCGCTCAGCAAGAATCCGATTAAATCGTTCTACAATGGCCTGATCACGATGCAGTGCAGTATGCCCTCGTCTGATAGCGACATTGTGATATTTCATTGTAGATAACACTGCACCCTGAAATTCCTTGCCCGAATCAACTTGTAACAGATTTGGCCAGTGCAGAGGACTCCTTCGATAAATCCTTTCAAATGCAGAAGCGACTTCAGTGGCCGATTTTGTTTTTAACGGTTCTGCTTCTTTGTATCGACTTGCAATATCAACTACAGTTAACGCATATTTGTAACCAAGATCATGTGGCAGAAATAATAGATCAGCCTGATGAACTTCATTGGGTCCGGTTACATCAAAATGCGAGAATTGAATTTGTTTAGGCGGTGGTAGATAAATTTGCCATAGTGCCTGTTTGGATAACCAATGAGCCGCAGTGGTTTTTTTCACTTTTGCGGCGCTAGCGAGTTTACTGATTGCAGCGTTACCCTTCCAGTATCCTCTTGGGGAATAATAAATAGATTCCATGTTGCTATTAATTACCAGCACCTAACATCAATTTACTTTTCATAGCCGATTTTATCAAAAATGAAGCCAATTTTTCTTTGAAGGATTTATCAGTGATAGAATTCAACGCATGAATTAATTTCACATCTGCTAGATGCCTGTGTTGCAAATTGCTGCTTTTATAAGCAACATCATGAAGGTGACAGGCCTTATCAATAGCGTTTATTGGTTCCTCACCGGGTCGGGGCTGATTTTGATCATTGAGTCTGATATCAAGTCTTGTTCCCGGTCCACAATAACTATACCCTGGAAGGTGTTTTTCTCCGGGGTATTTTGCCCATGGAGTTCCAGGGAGTTTTGCTAATTTGGCAGCGATATCACCTCCTCGTTTGTTTTTAAAGGTTCCTTGGGTTCCTTGGGTTTAGAAACAAATCTAAATTTCTTTGTACTACATTGTACGCATTTACCAGAAAGCGCTGATCGGTTATTTTTAGTTGTAATCGTCGTCAAGTCATCTGTGCCAGTACGCGCCTTACACTTCACGCAATATAGATCCATAATTTATGTATAGAGATATGAATATAATTGATTTTTCAGCGACTAAAACAAGAGAACCAGTGAAGCATCATGCAGCGCTACCAAACTCTATCCGCGCAATTATAATCGGGCCATCTGGATCCGGCAAGACGCAATTGTTGCTCAATTTAATAATGAGATGGATGAAGTGGGATAAGTTGTATTTAATTGCCCCTAGCGTAGATGACCAACGATGCTATGAAGTACTAAAAGATTTTAATGAAAACGCTTCAGAGATTGCCGGCGAGGATGTTATTGAATTTATAACCGATATTGACGAGGCGCCATCCGTGAATGACCTCGATGGAAGTATCAACAATTTAGTTGTATACGACGATGTCATGTTAGATAATCAAACAAATCCTGCTAGAATATTTTCCCGAGGCAGGCATAAAAACACGGATGTGATCTATGTCACTCAACGCTACACTCAGATTCCAAAAGTGATTAGAGATAACTGTAATATGCTTGCTGTATTCAACGGCGTTGATACACATACGCTACGAAATATTTGGCAGACATGGTGCTCCGATATGGACTTCAATCAATTTAGAAATTTCTTTAGTCATGCTCAGTCTGCCCCACACGGATTTGTAACAATAAATTTACATGACCCTCGAACACGATATCGTATCGGACTGGATAAAATATTCGGTTAACCCCAACTGAAAGTTCTAGTGAGTGACAACGACGTTGTAGTCCCTTTTCCGCAAAATCGATGGAGGATTTCATTAATTTCATTGATTTTTTCATATTTTTTTTTTGATCCTAATCCATGAAACGATATCAGATTCACACACACATTGGGCCCTGATGTCATTGGTTTCATTGTTTTTAAGCGTGATTTCAGTGAAAACTTGTCTAAAAATGTTGTCTGATTCGCCCCTTCTGCTGCTGAAAGTATATACCAATCCGGGACTCTGTAAGAAAGAAACTACAAGCTAGACAGAGTCTTCAGACAGGTTTTTCTGATGATACAGAACAATTGTTTATACCGATAACCACAGCAACGAAAGGGGTAATATCGCCACTTAGCGAGCTATATACGGAGATATTCCTGAAGAAGAAAAGAAAAAACACCTCTTCTTCCTATACTTGAAAAAAAAGCAACGGGAACTTAAAAAAACATCAGCGTTGTTAACAAAACAAAAAATGATTACTCCTTTAGTGGGTAAATTTACCGAGGAGGCTATAACACAAATACAACAACAAAAGCCATACGCGTTAAGCGATTTTGCTATTTACAGCTATAATTCAAGAAATGAGTTTTTAACAGACGAGTATAAAGACGAGCCAATATCACTCAATAATTGGGCTGATGAGTTGTATGAAATAAAAATGGGGAAGTTAGATAGTAAGAGGAAGGAGTATAAAACCTTCAAAGGAGAAATTAATGATTATGAAAGAGAAGAAAGAAAACTCCAAATAACACCAACACGAAGACGAAAAAGACAAGAAGACCCTCAATGGGATGATGATGATAATTTAGAAGAAATGGATACATCACTGTATGAATTATCTAGTGAGCAAGGTGCAACTGGTAAAAAAGGTAAAGGGATATCAAAAGGTTTTTTTCAGGTAGTGGTCTAGTTAGTTGTCCTGGTAATGTTCTTGGTGATATAGCACGATTAGAAGTACTCATCGGAGGAAAACGAGCTGGAAATAACTCACCGGAAATAATTAATGAAGCAGCTGATATCTGCATGCGGTTATTTCAAGGCGGTATCAAGGATATCAAAACATATCGAGATTACATTGGCTTGTTAGTGGAAAATCCTTTGCATTTTCACCATCATGGTTACCATAGTGATTAATCACCATGACTGAATATCCCTTGGAATTTTCATCACCGCATTAGATAAATATCATTTAAAAAAGAATGATCATACACTACAGCCATGATAATCCAACCAGCGTCTATGTAGTAAACTCGCGGTTTCCAGTTTATAAAGCGTAATATGGTGATGGTCTCGGTAATACAATTCCAGGGTTATTTGCAAGAATGGCTCCAAAAGTAGCGCCGCTAGCAAAACAATTATCAGTGAAAGCCATTGATGTTATTCGTGATAAGGGTATTAGCGCTGTTGGAGATACTGCCGGGAAAGCGTTTTCAGCCGTGAAGGATAAACTAATAGCACTAGTTCGGGGGCGAAGGAAACCACAATTGGGACCACTACCATCTACAGCGGAAATGCCTGCGCGGGTTAGAAAAAAATAAATAACGCAGTGGATCAGAAACTAGCGTCATTGGCGACTTCGTTGACAGCAAGTGACCAAGATAACATAACAGCAAATATGATAGTGGGATGTAACTTAAAACAACCACGACGTGGTCATCAACGATCACGACGATGATTTAGATCAATAAATATATAATAAAATGTTCAAACGGACGTCTGATCCAGCGTTTGATATGGACGCCCAAGTGCGTAAAGATGATTCTGTACGCGATTATCAATTTTATTCTTATCACGCAACACAACCGGATCATCGATCAAGAATTGAACTTCAAGTTCATGATACCAGTAAATACTTTTTGCCTTGTGAAGCATTGATCGAAGTAGAATGAGAACTTGTAACAAATGATGCTGCTCATAATGATCCACCATATGACAATAACCCAACTATCCGAGTTGGTTTTGTTAATAATGGGATCAAGGCGTTAGTCGAAAGCGCTAGATATCTCATTGATGGAAAAGAAATTGAATCTATAGAGCGTGATGTTGATGTTGCAACAACAATAATAGGGTTAGCAAGATATTCTGATGATTATACAAGATCGGCGGGTCCATCTATGATGTTTTCTAAGGATATTACTGATCACCATGAACACGTCCAGTATTCTAGAGTAAAGGCAACACGAGCTACTGCAGTTGATCCAGCACCAGAAGGATATGTAAGACCGGATGCTAATTTTGATGTCATAAATAATATTACTAACTACAACCTAGGGTTTGCAACACGCGTAGCAACGTTGCAGGGGCAGCGTCGACAATTTTCATGCGCGATTCGACTGCATCATATATTTGGATTCTGTAGAAACGTCCAAAAAGTTATCTATGGAGCGAAACATACAGTAGCACTCGTGCAAAAGGGTACTGATGCTGATGCAGTCTGGCGTAATGCTGGTGTTCCCGAGGGTAAAGTTATCTTGACAAAAGTATCATTATGGATGCCAGTGTTAACTCCATCAATCACCGCAGAGGAGCGATTACTAGCATTTATGGACCAAGGAGGAAAGTCGTTGCTGAGTTGGTTATCAGTGACTACGGATATTAAACAGGATAATATTGATGGTACATTTACATGGCACATGGCATCAAAACAAGGTGTTTCAGCTCCACGTCATATATTTATTGCGTTACAGAATAATGCGCGGGTTGCTAATCAAGAACGAAGTTAAATGATATTTGATCAGTTAGGCCTTAATTAAGTCTCACTGAGAATAAACGGACAACAGGAACCATACGAGGATATACTACTTGATCACAACACTAACTATATCGCCCGCGTGTATCATCGTCTGTTGACATATATGGCGCGCGATCAAAACGTTGATACTGGTTTGCAAATATCACAATTGGATTTCAAAAGTTTATATCCGATTTATTATTTTTCATAGGAACATATTGATTTAACAAGACCATCCGTCGTTGATATACAATTTAGAGCTCGTGTAGCCCGTCCTGGTGTTATTGCCAATTATAGAGCGGTTGCGGTCATTCTCAGCGATAAATCAATGCTACTTAAAGGTGGAAGAATGAGAGTGATAGATGCGCCAGTGGAAAACATGTAACAATTTGATCAATCTGTTATTGTATAATGAAATACAATTATATTAGTGTTGCGTTAACTCCCGGTCAACTCAAGAAACTGCAATCGGAATCAGCTAAAAAATGCGGAACCACAATAACACTGAAACCCAATCATATGACTGGCGGGGCGAATAAATTGTCGTTGACAACTCGTCAAATAAAACACTTCAATGATGCGTTCAAAGATAAAAAAGGCGTTCAACTAACTCTCTCTGCAGCCGCGATTAAAAACATGATAAAATCAGGTGGTATTTTCCCGCTGTTTGCTGCCATTCCGGCTTTGATTGCAGCAGCGGCTCCAGCGGTGGCTAAAGCGGCAGCGTTAGGTGCCGTTGGTACTGCGGCAGGGATGGCACTAGAGAAAGCAACTGGAAAAGGATATAAAAAAGAAGGGAAAGGGTCTAAGACTACCAGGAACCCGTATCCATGGTACAACGGAAAGGTCTGAGAATCCCAGGAACAGTTTACTAGTTCCAATGTCCAATTTTGATTTACACGATGCTGCTAAAAAAACTTGGCCATAAAAAACTTCAGAGGCGTCTTTATGAAAGATCAGTTGCCGACACAACCAAACAGCGTTGAAACCGGTATCATTAATCTCGATAACCTCCAATTTGCATATCAGCGGCGACAACAATCGCGGGAATAATTTCGATAATAAAAAAAAAATATCATCATGCAGCCAGCTTAAACTGCAAGACTACATAATTAAATTTAATGTTGTATCAACCGCATATTCGCAATTGTCCTCGTTGATATCGTCGTTGCTCGATGATACATTTATATCAGATAGTGAGTTCTCAGCGATGGTAAGTATTTATGATTCCGCGATATCAAAATTAGAAATACAACATGAATATAATAACAATGACAACACCGCAGGAATTACTTCAACGAATAGTGGAGAACACAAACCCAGCACAAACCAGCATGATCTCAATAACTCAATAACATCAACGAATCCTGAATTCAGTGTGAATTTCACTATTCTGATTCCCGTGAAGAAGATAGCGCTAGCAAAACTACGAGTGTATCACAGTTGGCTTAATATTAGGTCGGTAGCATTTGGCGGTCAACAACCGAATAATTCCTTGGTAATTGCGAATAAGAATTGCGAAGACGGAACTCCAGACTGGAACGTTGTTTCGCTGCCATCTGGGTCATACCAAATCGAACAAATCAATGCTGAATTCCAGCGTAGAATAAAATCCATTACTGGAACAGAATCGAAAATCGCTATAATGGTCCACGAGCCGACACTATCATCTGCGATTGAGATAAACTCACATAATTATGTTGTAGATATCTATCAGAGTTATATAAGGACAATAATGGGGTGGCCTGAAATCCCACCTCGACAGGAACTAGTTAATTCTGAACCACAAAAATCTGATTATGTCACAGACAATAAATCATATCACGATTTTAACCCTAGAATAATCGACGGTGCTTATTCGAAAATTTTAACAGAGCCTGTTAGTTACAATGATGGAAAATGGTTCTTCGGACAGCGGGATGGTGGTTGGGTCGGAAATACACGGAAATATTAAATCAAATTGTACACAATATGGATATGTTTCACATACGACATATTCAAGGAGTATTAGATGCCATGGTCGGTTCTGAGAGGATAGAATTTGCAAAGAAATATAATATACGCGTTGAAGATATTCCGACATTTAAATTTCCTGAGTATAATGTTCCAGAACTAAAAAAAATCAATCGATGAGTACTTCCCACAAATACTCGCCGCGTGGAAGAAATTGCAACCACCAACAATTCTTAAATACAATAATGATCCAGATGGTGGTGTTAGGCTTATCGCTCCTCAAAATGTGAATATATCCTCGGTGATAGCATTGAATTTAGTATGTGATGTTGTCGATGGAAGCTATCGAATAAATCTCGAGCGATCAAATCAAGCTCAGCAGGGATATATTTTATACTCTTTTGCACCAACAGCTCCTCCAGGATTTCTAATTATTGAGGATCCAACTAATCCAGTCCATATGCGATGTCATAATAATTCGCTAACGAGAATTAATTTCAGACTCACTGACCAGTCTAATGATCTAATTGATTTACGAGGTGAGGTTTTACAAATTAGTCTGTTTGTGAAATCGTAGCGATTTTCATCGTAAAAGAATTGTTAACCCATAGCAGCAGAGAGGGTGAATTCCAACGTCAATGGCGTCTTTTTTTGCCAAATTGACCCTTACAAGGACGCCCTAGTTTACCAAATCGACCCTTAAATTAAATATTTACTAGGAAGCCTCAGTTTGCCAAATAGACCTTTCTATTAAATATTAACGAGAAGGAAGCCTCGTTGACGCCTACAAAGTTGGTCTGTTCACCCTCTCTGCTGCTTAAGTTATGTAGAGGTCAAGACAAGGATGGCGGAGGAAGCAGTTGTCACCCCCTTCCATGTTTCTATGTTCGGACGCCCATTCTTTCCTTGACCCTTATAACAATTCCCATAATGCATTTTAATAGCACTTTCATTGGCCTTCATAACAATGAGGTAAAACTGACATATATTAAGTTTGAAATAGTGAATCCCACATGAATCAATCTTTGTATCATATACAGTGCGTAAGAATATGATTGATAAGTTGGACAAATCCACTGTCTAAGCATTGTGTAATTTCAAGCGTTTCATGTTGTAGAGTTGCTGACTTCAATAATGCAGACCGACGTTTATTTATATTTCATTCATTTTTCCATCCCAAACTGACTCCGCGAACGTTACTGGTTTCACTGCATTAGTTGCGGAATAAAGCAGCACATATAAATATTACGTACACAAGTTAATCTTCAGATTTTCAGAATGTATTTCAGATCTTCGCCCCACCCAGCATTACCCTCTTTTAAACACAAACGTCTGATCATTACATACATCAACGAACATCCCTGATAAACTCTTTTGAAACAGGAACCATTATATTACATGTAAAACACAAATATCTTAAAACAATAGAGCAAAATATGATGGTACGATATTAAGTACATTCTAGAGAGTAACTGTTATTTCTCGATACACAACGAATATTTTTCTTCTCGGGGCAAAAGAATCGCATAGCCGATGCGCAGAATGGCGAAGGGTACAACATCAATTTTTTTTCCAAATGAATTCGTTTCAAGTCGATTTATTCACATTTCACAACTCACATTAAGCACGTTGGAAGGCTCACGTGTGTCTTTAATGTTGTCTTCTAAAGCGGTGCGTTGGAAAGCGGAAACGAACTATGAGAGAGAGAGAATACCATGACGATGAAAAGGTCGCATAATCAATCATTGAAAATCAAAATAGAATAATCTGATGATGAAAATATTCCATAAACAGTCATTGAGAATCTAGAAAAAATAATGTGATGATGGAAACATTCCATAGTTAGTCATTACGAATTCCAAATATTCTCTGATGATGTAAACATTGCATACTCGGGGAATGGAATCCAATGAAACGTGAAAACGCACATTCAAACTAAAAACAAAATTTTCTCTGAATGGTTGAAGACGTTTGCGCGTGCGCACACACACAAACACAAACAAGCAAACACACACACACACCATATTGTATTTTATACACTAAGAGAAAAATTCGGCCACATTGGTGACTTGTATGAATGCAAATAGTCTGATAATGAAATGGAAACACCTTTTTCTGCTAACTTCTCGACTTTTAATCTGTGGCCATTTATTTACTGAGTAGAACAGGACAGACGCATGAGTAGTCATTCGATCATTAGGACAGACGTACAGTCGTCATCCATAAATTATGTGGGCCAGACGCATAATCCTCATTCATTCATTATGTGGGACAGATGTGTGGTTCGTCATTCATTTATTCTGTGGGACAGACGCATGTTTTGTCATTTATAAATTGTGTGGAACAAACGCAGTCATGATTCATTTATTATAAGGGACATACGCATGGTCGTCATGCATTTATTGTGTAGGACAGACTCAATTACAAACGTATAAACTAATACATGCATACAAACGAACAGACAAGACTTGTTATGAAAGGTTGGTGTTATATTTATTTCATCCTTCCTGACACTGCAGTTAAATATCAGTATGTTCTGTAAAATGTCTACTCGCAATTATCGTGCCAAGATTCCAATTAAATCTCATATGACATACCACAACAATTACAACATCCAATCTGAAAGACGATATGACGTTTTAAATAATTTGAATCTGATATGCTGTGAAAGAATAAGAATATCTTTAGATTTTCCATTGATTTATTTACACGCACAGGGCTGTGTTACTACATCCAAAGTGTTACAAAGACAGGGTAAACATCCTACTCTGAACAATATAGTTTACTGTTGTCTTGGCTACCGGCATAAACATAGTTTGACAATATACAGTTCTAACCTTTACCATTGTGCCTTGGAATAAAATACATTGTTAAAAGATATAAATTTTACAAAAAGGAAATTCATGAATTCCAAATAAATGTATAATAAATTGTTACGTGCTTAGGCTCGAATAAACAGTACCATAGAAAGAGTGAAAATAACAAGCTTGTAAAAACTTAATAAACAATTTATTGAGCACAAATATTTTCCAGAAAAGGAAAAAAAACTTACGGTTTTAAGAATCAATTCCATAATTAATCCAAAAATAATTCAAATCATAATCCACTTGCGAAATTGCAAAAGTCCTGGTAATAAAATGTCCTAATAATTCTCAGTTCGAATCTTAGTGAAGAATCTAAGATAGAAGACGATGTCACGTGATGAAGTCAGTTCTGGTCTTATGAAATTCAATGAGCACAATTATTTTCCAGATAAATAACAAAATAAATCCTCTTGATCCAAACGAATTGAAATACTTTCCAGTACAAGGTAATATCAAATAACTCAAAACAACACAACTTAATATTCTAACAGCCCAACCTCTAATAAATAGTTCGCTCCAAAACATCATTTATATACCTGTTTTTACGTAAACAAGGAAGGAGTCACATGATCTTCTAGAATCTTTAGAACAAATTTACGTTCAAACAATCTCGTGCTGAAAAATGTTTACAACAAAGCTCCATAATGTCCATAGAATCAGCCAATCATTTTAAAGCTTGTTTACAATATTTGAAGCAAGGTCAGAAATGAGGTCAACATCTGGTGTTTATTTGTAGAGTACAGGTCATCCCACTTAAAAAAAACAATGAATGAATTTTAAACTAAAATGTCAAATTTGAATCTCAAAACAAACAATTAAAACAAAAGTAAATGACTTTAATCAAATATACGCTACACCTTCCCCCATAAAATAAACGGAAAGGTTTATATGATAAAACGTTCTTTTTAAAACAAACCAATTTACATCTGAGGTTAAAAGAACTCGTATAAATTAGACAATGTATATGATATAATTTATTGTTATACACGGGAAAGAGCGTCTGCTATTAAATTATCTTTTCCCTTGTTGTGTCGGATGTCAAGATTATAATCCTGCAATAACAAACTCCACCTTATTAACCTTTTATTTTTATTTTTCATCTTGCCGATGAAAGTAAAGAAGTTGTGGTCACTAAAACCTATAATCGAAGAAGAAGATGAACTAAGATAACTTCAAAATGTTGTAAAGCCAAAATCAAATGCCAAAAATTCCTTCTCGATAATTGAATAATTTATCTTTAGCTTATTTATTTTCTTTAAAAAATAGCACACATACAATTTTTGTTTTCTTGAATTAACACTGCTCCAACACCAACAGCACTTGCATCGACAGATAATTTGAAAGACTGACTGAAATTTGGAGCTGCAAGAACAGGTGCTGTTTCATGTATGGCTTTTAACTTATCAAAAGCCTCCTGACATTTTTCAGTCCAAAAAAAAAACTTGTTCTTCTTCTTCAAAAAATTTTTCAGGGGTTCTGCAATTATACAAAAATTGGAACACCATTTCCGATTTAGCATCTATTGGTTTAACTTGTCCATGTCCCACAATATGTCCTAAGAAAGTCACACTAGCACGGCAGAAATCACTTTCAGATAAATTAACTGTCAAACATGCATCAGTGAGTCTGTCAAAAAATTTTCGAATTGTTCCTAGATGTTCTATCCAGGTGTCGTTGTAGATGATGACGTCATCTATACAGGCATCACAATTTTCTAGACCAGAGGAGATCGTATTCATGAGACGTTGAAATGTACTTGGTGACCCTTTCATCCCGAATGGCATTACATTATACTGGTAAAGTCCATCTGGAGTCACAAATGCCGATATTTCCTTTGCTCTTTCCATTAGTGGAATCTGCCAAAATCCTTTTAGAAGGTCAAATTTGGTGACATACTTGGCATTCCTGATTTTATCAATACAATCGTCAATTCTTGGTAATGGGAATGAATCTGTCACACTGTTCACCTTCCTATAATCAGTGCACAAACCGAAAGTTTTATTTGGTTTTGGAACAAGTATGAATGGTAAACTCCAATCACTTTTACTGGGCTCAATATAATCATTCTCCAGCAAATATTGAATATTCTTTTTTAAGTATTCCTCTTTGAGTGGATTCCTCCTGTATCGCTGTTGTTGGACAGGTTTGGAATTTACAATTTCAACTTCATGACAAATTTTGTTTCTCCTTGTAGGAACATCTGGAAATAAGTGCTTATACTCAAATAATAAATGTTTCAGTTCATTTCTTTCTTGCAGTTGCAAATGTGAAAGTTTCTGGTCTAGATCTTTCATAATTTCTGAATAACAAACTTCAATATCAGTAGAATCTGATTATATTCCTTCACTGAGTGGGACAGGTGCAACTAAATTAATTACATGCTTAACATGACTATCTCTTTCAATATACTCTTTTAGCATGTTTATATGGCAGATTTGTTTTTCTTTGTGTCTACCAGGAGTATTTATGATGAAATTTAAGTGATTAATTTTCCTGTCAACTGTGTAGGGACCATACTATTTGGCCTGAAGACGATTTTGTGGCATTGGCAAGAGAGCCAGGACTCTATCACCAGGCTGAAAACTCCATTCCTTCGATTCTTTTTATCATATCTTGGTTTCATTTTAGATTGAGCAGAGTGCAGATTTTCTCTTGCGGCCTCACAAGCCTTTGATAACTTGTATCTAAAATTGGAAACATAATCAAGAAGATTGATCTCAGTATCTTCATTAAAGAGAGGTTTCTGTTTCAATAACTTCAATGGTCCACGCACAGTGTGTCCAAAAATCAGTTCAAAGGGACTGAAGCCTAAAGATTCTTGAACTGATTCTCTAACAGCAAACAACAGTAAATGAATGCCTTCATCCCAATCTTTATCCGTATCAAATCAATATGATCGGATCATATCTTTATCTTTATCCGTATCAAATCAATATGATCGGATCATATTTTTCAAAGTCTGATGGAATCTTTGTAATGTCATTGGCTCTGAGGGTGAATGGCAGAATTGCCGAATGCCCACTTCATACACAACTTGTTGGAAAATTCCAGACATGAAGTTTGAAGCTTGATCAGACTGAACAGACTTGGGAAGGCCATACTGAGTAAAATACTTTATCAAAACTTTTACTATTGTTTTTATATTTTATATTCTTCAACGGCATTGCATTTGGAAACCTTGTTGACGCACACATAATGGTCAACAGGTATTGGTTACCTGACTTGGTCTTGGGTAAGGGACCAACAGAATCTACCAGAATTCTACTAAATGGTTCATCAAAGGCAAAAATAGGTTTTAGATGAGCCTTAGGTATCTTCTGATTGGTTTTTCCTACCATTTGACAAATATGACAAGATCTACAGTATTTGGCAACATTATATTTGATGCCAATAGAAGTGAATCAATATCTTGTGATAAGTTTTATTAATCCCTAAATGAACAGTCAAAGGATTTTCAGGGGCCAGATTAAGTATTTTATGTCTGTAAGGTTTTGGAACTACTGTTTGATAGTTCACCGACTACCCATCAACAGCAGGTATCTGGAGATATCTCCATTTTCTCATAAAAAAATTCCATTTTTAATGAAATAACAAACAGGAAATTCAGTGGCTTCAGTCTCACTTATGGCACTCTGAAACAAACAGGAGATCTCAGGATCTTTTTCCTGTTCGACGAGAAGTGACTGTCGTTTATCACCCTGATTAGAATAAAGAGAATGAGTTGTTAAAAGTGATCACTATGATCAATACCTTCTGATTGATCCAAACAAGGAGTAAAAGTGACGTCATCAAAAGCCTGACCTATACACATGTCAGCTAAAGGAAAACTCTCTTCTTCAACATCATTCTCAAGCGCTTTCTTTGCCATAGCTCTGGTAACTACACAAGCTTGAAATATATCAGGAAATTCTTTTTCAATAGGATCAAATTTCTGATCCAAATCAGGCTGGTCAGTTACAGGTGGATTAACCACAACCTTGTCTTCAGCTATGTCGTTGCCTAGCAATAAATGAATGCCCTCACCGGGAAAAACTGAGAGTGTTCCGACTGTCACAGTTCCTGATACTAAGTCTGATGACAAATTTACATAATGGAGAGGAACATTAACAAAGCCGCACTCTACTCCTTCAATAAAAACATTTTCATTAGAAGAAGACTTCTCAGAAAAAGGCAAAGTATCTGACAATAAAAGACTCTGAGAAGCTCCTGTGTCCCTTAAAATTTTGATAGTGGTGGGATTGGCTGAATCACCCAATAGTGATATAGAACCCTTCGACATAAATGGTTCATAATTCTCCATAAAATCAGACTGGGATTTATTAGACCCAACAAATGTATTGCTTTCAATACATAACCGTGACCTCGACCTCTTAGAAATAAGAGCATTTGGAACAGGTCTGTCTTGATTCTAATGCATATTTTTCAATTTGTATCAATCAGAAATAACGTGTCCTTGTTTTCTGCAATAGGTACCCGTCGGAAGAGACAAGGATCTAGAACCAAGCTTCTCTGAAGTTTGATTTTTGAAAGTTATGCTAGTTTGAGTTTTAAAAAGGCTGGCATTAAGCTGAAATACGTTTCTACCAGACGATTGTTGAGTAGAAGTCTTGCTAACAAAAGGAACTTTATGTGCCAAGAATATTCTACAGCAGCTCGAGCACCATTCTCCAAGGTTTCAATCCTATGCTCATCAAGATAAGACTTAACGTCACTGTGGACATAGTTTTTGAACTCTTCAATTAGTATAATTTGCTTGAGATTTTGATGCTCTTGTTCGACTTTCTTGGTTAAGCACCATCTATCAAACAACTGCTCTTTTTCTTTAGCAAATTCGACATGAGTTTGTCCAGCTTCTTTCCTGTAATTTCTGAATTTTATTTTGCGATAAGCTTCAGGGACTAACTCATAATCCGTTAGATTGCATTCTTTAACCACATCATAGTCACCACTTTGGAGAACAGACATTGAAGTGTATATTTCACTAGCCTTACCAGTGAGTACACATTGCAATAACTGAGTCCAATGCTCCCTTGGCCACTTTGAATTTTCTGCAACATTTTGAAAACGAATGAAGTATTAGTCTACTTCTTTTTATCTGATAGAGGGCACTAATCTAATATTCCTTGCTAAATCAAAACTGAAATTTGGATTTGAAGTATGAAGATGTTTTCACATACCAGCTCTATTTCTTTCATTTTACATTCATATTCCTTTATTCCTTCTCTCTTTCTTTATCAAATTGTTTTCTTGTAACCGAATGTGCATCTGCTCTTTTCTAATTCAATTTGCCTTCCTCTCTCCTATTTATCATATTGTAGTTATTTTTCTTTCTCCCATTCCTCTCTCTCTCCTCTTTGTCATATTGTAATTGCCTTTCTTTCTCCTCTTTGTCATATTGCAATTGTTTTTCTTTCTCCCTTTCTTGAAATTCTAGCTTCTTCAACTCTAATTCCATCTTGAATTTTAATTCTAATTGCATTTTTTTAATGTCAGAGTCTGATGCAGACTTACTGACCGAAATCAAAGCACTTTTTTCCAAAACATTCTTTTCTATCAAAAACTGGACGAAAATCTTTTTGATATCTTGTTTCGTTAAAGAAGCCTTGGATTCAGAAAGATCATATTTTCTGGCAAGTTGAATCATCTCATCTTTTTGGAAAAGATCTAATTCCTCCTGAGTAGGATTAGAAAGAAATATTTTTACTTTAGATGTCAATTTAATACAAGTCTGTCAATCTCACTAAAGTTTTTTTTAAAATAGTTCAAAAACTAGGGTGATTCAAATTTAAAACAAACGTTTTCTGAAACAATTTACAGCCTAATTCCAATTGATCCCGGACGAGCCCCCAATTTCTATGTTACGTGCTTACCCTCGAATAAACAGTAAAACAGAAAGAGTGAAAATAACAAGCTTGTAAAAACTTAATAAACAATTTATTGAGCACAAATATTTCCAGAGAAGAATAATAAACTTACGGCTTTAAAAATCTATTCCAAAACTAATCCAAAAATAATTCAAAATATAATCAACTAGTGAAATTGCAAAAGTCCTGATAATAAAATGTCCTAATAATTCTCAGTTCGAATCTTAGTGAAACATCCAAGATGGAAGACGATGTCACGTGATGAAGTCAGTTCTGGTCCTATGGAATTCAATGAGCACAATTGTTTTCCAGATAAATAACAAAATAAATCCTCTTGATCCAAACGAATATAAATCATTTCCTGTACAAGGTGATTTAAAATAGCTCAAAACAACACAACTTAATATTCTAATAGCCCTACTTCTACTAAATAATTCGCTCCAAGACATCATTTTTACGTAAACAAGGAAGGGGTCACATGATCTTCTAGAATCTTTAGAACAAATTTACGTTAAAAAATTCTCGTGCACACCGTATGAACCAGATGAGAATGAATTATTTTTACTCTCAAAAACTAAAATTACAAAGAAGTTTAGAACAATGCTCCATAATGTCCTTGGAATCAGCCAATCATTTTTAAAGCTTGTTTACAAACTCTGAAGCAAGGTCAGAAACGAGGTCAACATCTGGTGTTTATTTGTAGGGTACAGGTCATCCCACTTTTTTAAAACAAATATCTCCCAATGAATGAATTTTAAACTTAAAATGTCAAATTTGAATCTGACAAACAAACAATTAAAACAAAAATAAATGACTTAAATCAAATATACGTAACAATATTATCACCCTAAAAGGGGATTTTTAGTGCATCTTTAAAAGGTTATCAATATACTTGTCGGAGATACCCAAATATGAACAGGCAGCAGAAATACCTTAAAAAAATATCAGCTACGACAAAAATACAACATTTCTCCACTTCTATAGTGAACGCTGATTGTGACCATGAATAAATTGTATCCATGTATGTATGTATGTATGTATGTATGTATGTATGTATGTATGTATGTATGTATGTATGTATGTATGTATGTATGTATGTATGTATGTATGTTTTATGTGTGTGTGTGTGTGTGTATGTATGTATGCATGTAGGTAGGTAGGTACCAATTATGTGCCGCATCTAAACGTGCTACATTGTGCTGGCTTCCATGGATAAAGTGTTATATTTATGAACTGCCATAGCGTCTTAGTTTTCACTTAGAATCAGCATGAAGCAGTTTTACAAACTCCGGTGTCCAAATACTACGGTTCTGTTTATTTCAACTTGTACAATACTCCTTTAATCTTTGGTCCCTCTCCCTAGCCTTTTCTTACTGAATAAGTTTCCTTAAACTTTCTTACTCATATCCAAAATGGCGTTAAACCCAACAACAGCATTATTTACACATACCTAACGCTTCATCTAATAGCTTTAAACCTACCACAACCTCCCTGTCTACAGTATTTACGCCCACCATTTACTCCATTTTCATTATATTTACACATCCCGCTAGTTCATTTACATTATTTACTCCACTAACTAATTCATATAATTTAGTATTTACCCCCAAGATTGATCTTCCCATCCATATCATTAAGAATAGTTACACCACTAATTAACTCATATACTTTAGTATTTACCCCTATGACTGATTTCCACATACACATCATTAACAACCACTTACTCCAAGTTTATTTGATTTTTCTGATCTCTAACTTCACATCTACAGTATTTATACCCAACACTAAATCCACACTTACATTATTAACATTAACCAATAATTCCCAAAACACAAAAACACAATGTTTTGTGGAATCATAATAACCATTATTTACTCTAACATGCCACAAGATCACTTAGATTACACAACACCTCTAAGATCACACAATATCACTAAGATCACACAACACCTCTAGGATCACACAATATCGCTAAGATCACACAACACTTCTAAGATCACACAATATCACTAACATCACACAGCACCTCGAAGATCACACAATATCACTAAGATCACACAACACCTCTAAGATCACACAATATCACTAAGATCACACAACACCTCTAAGATCCCACAATATCACTAAGATCACACAACACCTCTAAGACCACATATAATAACACAGATCACACTATTATGTCACAAGATCACGAAGATTACACAAAACTTCTAAGATCAAACAAAACCTCTAAGATCATCTAACACCTCTAAGAACACAGAAAACCACTATGATCACACAACTCCTCGCAGATGGTTCAAGATCAAGAAGATCACTCAAAACCGCAAAGATCACATAAACCACTAATATCATACAACACCTCTAAGATCGCATAAAACCACTACAATCACACAACACTTCTAAGGTCGTTCAAGATCACTAAAAACACGTCTAAGATCACACAATACCAATAATAGCACACAACAGTAGTATATGGGGGGGCACTCTAGCGTCAATGGGAAATCCAGTTAAAAATGTCGTAAGCAACTCTAGCGTCAAAGGGAAATTAACATGGAGAATTGTAACTAGGAGTGAATGGGGAATTGAACATAACGACAAGAATTGGGTCACTTTAGCGTCAATGGGACCGTAATGTTAAACATGGGTATATCATAATTGGTGTCGATGGGAAGTTAACATAAGAATTTCACCTGAAGTTCTAAGTGAATTGAACATTAATGACTTCATTGTGTTTATAGGGTTAAAACTATTCATAGGGTATAATAGACTTGTATGGACAAAGGGCTTATAGGGACAAACATAGACATACAGAAAATTGTACAAGTATATACATGGGCTCTCTGGCCTGTGCTTTTGTCTAAGCACTATCCATTTGAAACATTCAAATCTGAACAAGGAACAAACCTATTCACATGTTATATATTTCTTGGATCTAGAAAACAATACTTTTGTAATTAAAGTTTATGTCTTCAAAAAGAACTCACTTTACATACAACGCATACGCATTTCATATAAGAATGACACATTTCATACAACAGTTAATATCCATTTTTAAGAAAAAAATCTAATCCAAACAATGTAACAAACAATCAAATAGGAGAAAGTTCATGTGGCTCTTTATATCCGTCGCACATATTGCTCAAAATCTGGTCAGCTACCACTTGTTTTCCAGCGTAGATCTTTCTCATTACGTAAATCTGCTGTTATGTTCATTACGCAAGGCAAACTTATCTATAATCAGATCAATGGCATTTATTGTTTCCTTGCCATGGAAATGCAACGTACGCCATGTAAATAGTCACTTTTCTATCGGGGATGTCAAATTTTTCTTTCATTGTTTGCACGTCTACAATAGACCTCACTAGTTTGGAAGAAGTTAATTCTGCAGGTGTACTCAAACTGACAATTACTTAAGATTTCAGACTGTCGTGATACATATATAGGTTCAAACGACTTCAATCTTTGACTCGAAACTGACGTTCCAGTTCCTCTAATAGTGAATCAAATAAGTCAGTAATGAAAACTACCTATTCCTTAGCTGGAACGACAGACACAAAGTCTAAATTTCACCGTGTGGTGTAAGTTGTCATATTACATTTTCGTGAAGTCGCTGTCATTTGGATGCTAAAATACTCCTTTATTTTTGCTGGATTCTTTTCCTTCTTAGACGAGCTTTGTTGTGATGGTATGGTGGTGAAAGAGGTCAATGATTTTTGTTCTTTCGCTTTTTTCATCTGCGTAGAGTGGTCCATCTTTCTCGGCGTTTTTCCTCGCAATGAGGTGTAGTTCTTGGAAGTCGTCCCTTTGTATACTGGGTGATATCAGCGTGTCTATAAGCTAAAGTCTTTTAGTCAATAATGTCGATGTCTGTTGAATGTGGCAGTGTTATTAAGGAAAGTCACGTGTATTTGCAATACACAGATGTAACAGTACTAGAACCCACTTCTGTTAGTTCTGTGCATTTGTTCCTTAAGATTGACATGTTTTGTGTTCCTATCCCTCGTACTGTTTTACAAACAATGCAAAATTTGCTTCTGAGGTAGTTTAACTTCATGATGCAAACCATGATTGCTGTAATTTAAAAAAAAAAATAAATTTCATCAAGCTACATATTAGCAGTATTTTTACTCTCTCCCACCCCCTTCACAACATAATTATCTAATAATTTTGACATAGGGTGGTTTAACAAAAAAAAAAAAAGGAGGAATGAAAGAAAAAAAATAATATCCACCCACCCACCTATTTTTACATGGTTCCGCGACCCAGCGGTCAACCTAATATGGGGTTAATGAAAGAAACAGTTTAAAAAGGTGGTGAATAAATTTATTTAATTTCATTGAGCCAAGTGGTTTCAAAATCTTCTTGAGTAAGACACTCGAGCTATTTCAAGATACCCACACCAACACACACACAAACACACACACACAGAGTCATTAGGTCAAATATTAAGCCATGTTATTAAGGAAAATTTAAAACACATGCATGATAGCAGGGATATGGCTCACTTATATCATCTGTAAGGTTAGAAAAAATAAATAATTGATGCATCCATGATTTTTTCTTTTATTTAATTCAATTTGTAGCAAAATATATAGGGAAGCCAGTCAAACTTTTTTTATCAACCTAGATGCAAATTTGGTATTTTAATCAAACATCCCAATACCATATGCCACTCCATAACAACACTATCCATTAAACAATCTGTGTTCGCTCTGGGTGTAAGAGGAGCTGAAAACAAATGATACACATTATCCATTACATCATTTAAAACATCCATCACCTTCACGCATTATCTGAAATGTCATGATTTTATTTAGATTGTAATAGGAGCTGAAAACAAACAAAACATATTCTCACACATCTCACACAGCTTGCCTATAATCGAAACAATCATCAATACTATACATTACACCGTCTACACCATCCAAAATCCAAACAACGTCTTGTGCTCGTAATTGAAAGAGAAAGAGATGAAACAAAACAAAACATACTCTCACTCTATCACAACACCCATACATACTATCTATTACAACATCTCTATCATCCAACACTCATCATACTAATCCAAAACTTCATGTATTTGCATTGAGTGTAAGAGAAAGTGATTAAAGCAAACAAAACATACTTTTACACACTATCATACACTCAATAAATACTATCCTTTACAACCTCTGTAGCATCCAACACCCATCATGAAAAACGTCATGTATTCGCATTGAGTGTCAGAGAAAAAATGAAATCAACCAAAACATACTTTCACACACCATTATACACCCCATAAATAATATCCATTACAACATCTATATTATAGCATACCCATTAGAATATCCAAAACCGTCATGTAAGTAAGTGTAAGAGAAAGAGGTGAAAGCAAACAAAAAATACTATCACACACCATCATACAACACGTTAATACCATCCATTACAATATTTATATCATCCAACACTCATCACTCTATATCAAAAGGTCATGTATTCGCATTGAATGTAAGAAAAAGAGATGTAAGCCAACAAAACATACTTTCACACACCATCATACACTCCATAAATACTATCCATTCCAACATCTATACCATAGAATACCCATCAGAATATTCCAAAAGGTCATGGTTTCGCATTGAAAGTAAGAAAAAGAGGTGAAAGCAAACAAAATAAACTCTGCCACACCATCATACACCACATTAATAGTATCCATTACAATATATCATCCAACACCCATCACTCTATCAGAAAACGTCATGTATTTGCATTGAGTGTAAGAGAAAGAGATGAAAACAAACAAAACATACTCTCACACACCATCAAACACGCAATAAATACTATCCATTACAACATCTAACACTCATCACTCTATCCCACACCGTCATGTATTCGCATTCAGAGTCAGGGAATGAATTAAATCAACCAAGAAATACTTTGACAGACCATCATACACCCGATAAAAACTATCGATTACAACATCTGTACCATAGAACACCCATGCGAATATCCAAAATCGTCATGTATCCGCACTGAGTTTAAGAGAAAAAGGTGAAAGCAAAAAAACATACTCTCTCACACCATCATACACCACATTAATACTATTAGTTACAATATATATATATATATATATATATATATATATATATATATATATATATATATATATATATATATATATATCATCCCACACTCATCACTCTATCCCAAATCGTCACGTATTCGCGTTGAGTGTAAGAGAAAGAGATGAAAGAAAACGAAACATACTCTCACACCTGATCATACACCCCATAAATACTTTCCATTACAACTTCTATACAATCCAACACCCATCATATTATCCCAAAACGTCATGTATTCGCATCGAGTTTAAGAGAAAGAGATGAAAGCAAACAAAACATACTCTGACACACCATCATACACCCCATAAATAGTATACATTACAACATCTATACCATCCAACGCCATCATAATATCCCAAATCGTCATGTATTCGCATTGACTTTAAGAGAAAGAGATGAAAGCAAACAAAACATACATTCACACACCATCATTCACCCCAAAATACTATCCATTACATCTACACCATCAACACCCATCATACTATCCTAAAATGTCATGTATTCGCATTGAGTGTAAGAGAAAGGGATGAAAGTAAACGAAACACACTTTCACGCACCATCATACACCCCACAAATACTATCCATTAAAACATCAATACCATCCAACACCCATCATACTATCCCAAAACGTCATGTATTCGAATTGAGTTTAAAAGAAAGAGATAAAAGCAACCAAAATATACTTTCACACACCATCATACACCCCATAAATACTGTCAATTACAACATCTGTACCATCCAACGCCATCATACTATCCCAAAACGTCATGTATTTGCATGGAGTTTAAGAGAAAGAGATGAAAGCAACCAAAACATACTCTGAAACACCATCATACACCCCATAAATAATATTCATTACAACATCTATACCATCCAACGCCATCATAATATCCCAAAACGTCATGTATTCTCATAGACTTTAAGAGAAAGAGATGAAAGCAAACGAAACATACTTTCACACACCATCATACACCCCATAAATGCTGTCAATTACAACATCTATACCATCCAAGGCGATCATACTATCCCAAAACGTCATGTATTTGCATTGAGCGTTAGAGAAAGGGATGAAAGCAAACAAAAGATACTTTCATACACCATCATACACCCCATAAATAATATCCATTACAACTTCTATACCATCCAATACCCATCATGCTATCCCAAAACGTCATGTATTCGCATTGAGTTTAAGAGAAAGAGATGAAAGCAAACAAAACATACTTTCACACAACACCATACACTCCATAGATACAGTGCAATACAACATCTACACAATCCAACGCCATGATACTATCCAAAAACGTCATGTATTCGCATTGAGTTAGAGAAAAAGAGATGAAAGCGAACAAAACATACTTTCATACACCATCATACGCTCCATAAATACTATCCATTAGAACATCTATATCAGTGGTCTTGTGACGTCTGCTGAGAGGTGTGAATTTCTTCGTTGAACTGTCATACGATTCAAAGCCACCGTCTGCAGTTTGCCAACAGCTTCCGGGCACAACTTTTCTGATGCAGTAATCATACATTGCTTGACAAAATCACGGTCACTGAAAGGTCGCCACATTTCGCTATCATCAACCAAATCTCCTAACTAACCTCACATGCTGCACTAAAATCAGCTGACTGCTTTGAGAAAATGTTCTGTTGGCGATTCAGCGAACGCCTCAGAGATTCAATTTGAGCTGTTCGTTCGTCCCCGACAACGTTGTGGAAATCTTGATGGTTCGTCTCATAATGACGCTTTATATTTGAAACCTTCGCCACTGCTACTATTGAATGACACAGCAGACAAACAACGTTCGTCTGTTGTTAAACAAAACAGTATTGTACAGTCCAGTCATCCCTAAACTGCCGGTTTTCGTTGTCAACGTTTTTTTTTTCGATTAGCTGCTATTTTGTCACAAAATATAATGAAAATACACAACGGAAAATATGGCGGGTATTTCCGGTACACCAGGTAATTGATTATGTGCACTACTGAAAAATAAATGGCAATACTGCCAAGCCAATTCTATAGCCATTTGATCGAGTAGTGCACCAAATATTTTGACTTTCCCGTTGGACATTGCGGGCCACTAGGCGAATCGTCGAGGGCCGGATTGGCCCGCGGGCCTGAGTTTATGCACCACTGATCTATATCATCCAACACCCATCATGCTATCCCGAAACATCATGTATTCACATTTAGTGTAAGAGAAAGAATACAAGTAACTAAAGCATACTTTCACAAACCATCTTACACCCCATAAATACTATCAATTACAACATCTGTACCATCCAACGCCATCATACTATCCCAAAACGTCATGTATTCGCATTGAGTTTTAGAGAAAGAGATGAAAGCAAACAAAACATACTTTCATACACCATCATACACCCCATAAATAAAATCCATTACAACATATATACCATGCAACACTCATCATAATATCCCAAAAATACATATATTCGCATTGAGTGTAAGAGAAAAAATGAAATCAACCAAAAGATACTTTCACACACCATCATACTCCCAATAATTACTATCCATTAGAACATCTATACCATCTATACCATCTATACCATTACAACATCTATACCATCTAACATCTATACCATCCAACACGCATCACTCTATCCCAAAACTTTATGTATTAGCATTGAGTGTAAGAAAAAGAGATAAAAGCAAACAAAACATACTCTCATACATCATCATACACATCATACATACTTTCCTTTACAACATCTATATCATCCAACACTCAATACTCCATAACGTCATGTATTCTCATTGAGTGTAAGAGATGGAGATGAAATAAAATCAAACATAATCTTACATACCTTTGATGCCATCGTACACATCATACAATATTATTCTTTACAACATCTATGTTGTCTATCATCCATCACAGTCTCCGAAAACGTCCTGTGTTAGCTTATATCATCCAATTTCCAAATAGCCCACGTATATCATCCAAAATTCCAGTATCATTCAAAAACGTACTATCACAATGGCCCTGTGCTAGTTTAGAATGTAAAGAAAGGAGATGAAATCTCACAAAATGAATGAATAGTTGGATTTAAAGTGAAACGGGCCACTAGGGTCATATGTTCACTATTTTGCACTGCCATTTATTTACATGGCAGTGATTTAATTTATCCAGGAAGATAGAATGGTGCCACATCTGCCTGGCGTTTATGCGCACAGAGTGCGCTATTTAATTTGGTCTTCATATCATATTCCTAAAAAGAGGCTAATGGTATGAATGTTTGACCTGGGTGAGTGGGAATAGACTCATCACACACTCAACCTATCAACAAATCGAAAGTACGTACGCTTATTCCAAATTCAATCCAGTTTTTCTAGTGGATATCCCTATGCCAAAATAGTGTAAGCCACCGATGCAATTCATCAAATAGTAGAGTTGAAGAATTGAGTTACGTTCCTATCTATTCCAATCTTCTAGTACAAAAGTGTACATATTATATATCCTTAACATTTTCTTTTGCTGATATGACTAAACGTCATTTGAAAGGTAGGCACTGTCAGAGAAGATTAGATTGTTAATTTTGAGCGTTGGGTCCGAAAATGATCAATCTAGGCTTTTTGGATCGAGCTAGTCAAGGAAGGTTTCCGTAAACAAGTGGAAGACTCTATTAGGGCAATGAAAGACAATATCCCTAAAAAGGACTTTTTTTGAGAATCCCATGATCACTTGTTAGTGACTGATTATCCCTCTGCTCCTGTGGTTGGTCCCTGTATACTTCTTGAGTGTCTTGTTTGACCCTGTACTCACTCGATACTTCCCTGTATACATCTTTGGTGTCTTGTTTTGGATTCTCACTCTAAACATCCTTGCTTCCTCGTCAATTTGCTTCCGTATTTTTCCCTATCAATTTGGAATTCTTTGTGCTGTTTTGTGTAGAATATATAACCCCATATGACAATTTTTTGTATTGTTAGTTAACGCATGATGTTATTACCGTTAAGTTACTGCATGGCCTGATAGTTTTTGGGTTAACTACCTGTATAGTGTATGAATTTGAGGTCATTTTCTAAATTAGCATACTTTTGGTTGCAGCCTTGTGTTGCTGGGCCTGATAGTCTTGGGTTTGAGACTACCTAATACGATCTAATTTGGGGTCATGACCTATGCATATATGATGAGGTTTTTAGTTGCAACATTGTGTCGCTGGACCTGACAGTCTTGGTTTTGAGACTACCTCATACACTCTCGTTGGGACCATAGTTAGGGGCGCATGTTAATGTTAATACTTTAACCACAGCGGTATCGCGGTTTTTAGGGGCCTATAATACCTTCGTAATATTAAACTCAGTTATGAGATGTTGTCAATGGGGTATATAGAAGGAAGAATTTAGAAGCATTAGAGAAGAAAAGAAGTAAGACGCTTGTCTTATTGATTGTAAAACTGGTAGTTAACATAACTTTGATGTGTATACCTTTATGTATTTCTTTTATTTTAGGTTTGTTTTTATTGTTCCATGTTATTTTACCATTCCATTAGGTTAGGTTGCTCTGGGGCCGCCATGAAAACGTTATACCCAGCGTAGTGTAGGTGGGCTCCCTTACGGGTAACGAATCCCTTTTGGACCCGTACGCTTCCCTCCCCTTAGAACAATATTATTTTATATGCATATTTAGTTACCAGTAAAACATTTATTTCATTTATGGATGATATGGTGTTATACTTATATTATATCCATTAGCTATGTAGTTCTAAGAAATTCAATTATATTATAGTATGTCACTAAATACATTACACCACAAATACTACCCATTACAAATACTATACCATCCATTAATCCATTCTCTCTACCCAAAGCTATGTGTTATCTTATAATGAAAGCGAAGGGAATACAATTTCAGAAAAACAGACTGTCTCTTACACTACCTAAAGTACTATGTGGAAAAACGATAGTGTCTATTTATAATCACAACTTATCCCAGTTATACGGTCACTCAATGCAGTAACACATAGGCGGTGACAGGAGTATACGAGGTCTATGGTCGACCGAATGCATGGGGGGCCAATTTATCGGAGAATATAGCTTGACAGACGTATACTCTATTTCCCTCTCTCTCTCTCTCTCTCTCTCTCTCTCTCTCTCTCTCTCTCTCTCTCTCTCTATTTATCTCCCCCCCACATACACCCTCCCCCCCTGGAAGGTATTGTGAAATGAATAGTTATTGTCGTTTGTTTTCTGTTTTCTCCTCGGAAAGGTATCATCGTTTCATATGTACTATAAACTTTAATTTGACTACGTTTTACATACTACTTGAACTCTTACATTTCTCATTGTAGGTGTAATCCTTCGTTTTCGATTTTCATTAAGTGACTTTTGGGATCTCTCAAAAGTGACAATACCTTTAAGGGTCGAGCGAATTTCTTTGGGGCTGAATCAGGACTCTCATGGCTATGACACATAATGGAATGACATTGATGGATACTCACTCATGTCATATTAGGAATAACTGATAGATTTCAACTATAAGTTCGACTCGCTTTTGGGGTAATGAATGATATATATGGTGTGATAAAAAAAAATATAACGTATTATATTATAATGTCGGAGGTTTTATCTCCTTCTTTTACATTTTAGGCTAAAAGAGGGCGTTTGGAGTATGCTATAATGGATTGTGTAGTGGATGTAAAGAAAAGCATCGTTGTGCTGTAGGGGAAAGTCTATGTTGTGATATTTCATCTTATTCATTTGCACTCTAAGCGAACACATGACTTTTGAAGTGTGTGTGTGTGTGTGTGTGTGTGTGTGCATTGGTCTTTGTCCCTATACAACTCTCTTATCCATATCAAATTCATTTCACCGACCTACCTTCAGTAGCGCGTATTCAGGTCAGCTACATGCAACGCTGTTTTCATTTTTCCCTAGTGTCCAGTACAGTGACGTCAATGAAGCTAGAATGTTTGAGACTATAGCTAAAGACTTGGGTTTTCCATAGAACTCCACATGTTTTAGTTATAAATACTTCCTGTTATTTTGTTAAAAAAGATCATCAAAAAAGCTGCGGCTATAAATATTCACTGGCTTTTTCATAGGAGTCTCCTACATGTTGTGACTATAAATATACACTATTGTTTTTCCACATTCTTAAGCGTGTAAGACATAGTCTATTTTGCGAAATTGTATCTCTTTCTCTTGCATTTTAAGCTAGCACAGGGCGCTTGTAACATGAATATGATTTACTGGATGGCATTGTTGGTGTAATGTGTAATATTTTGTGGTGTAAGGGATATATAATGTGAGATTTCATCTCCCATTCTTACATTCTAAGTAAACAATTAGGCATTTTGAATAGTGACTCTGATATAAGAGCACAGTGGTGTGATGGATAACATTTCTAAGGTGTATAGGACGTTCATTTTCTAAGGTTTCGTTTCTTCGTTTACATTCAGAAATAAGAAGAAAAAAACTGATAGTCGGTTAAGGGAGTGTTCCGTGGTATAATTAAGGAAATATATAGTATTTTGTAACTCTACAATTGCATATTATGGTCAGCCACTTGCATCACTGTTTCCGTTTTTCCTAGTACAGTGGTGTCATTGAAGCTAGAACTTTTGAGGCCACAAGTAGTCTTTGATTTTTCCATAGAACTTTCCAATAGGTACTAGGGTTTATAAACAGAATCGTCAAACATGTTGAAGCTATATATATATATATATATATATATATATATATATATATATATAAAATGTTTTTTTTTCGAATAGGAATTTCCTACAAGCTGTGACTAAATATAAACACTATCGTCTTTCTACATAGTAGTTTTGGTAGTACAAGATATAGTCTATTTTGTGACATTGTTGCTCTTTCTCATACATTTAAGCTCACACATGGCGTTTCGACAGTGAGTATAATTTAATGGATAGTATAAGGGGTCTATTTGATATTATTTTGTGGTGTAAGGGATAGATATTTTGTGAGATATCAGCTCCTTTTCTTACATTCTAAGCTAATACAGGGTCATTGTGATAATGCGCGAACGTGTGTGTGTGTGTGAGTGTGTGTGTGTGTGTGTGTTTGTGTAAAGGTTTCTGGATGATATTGGGAAATTGAATGATATAAGCTAATACCCAACGCCGGCCTTGTACATTTCAGTCACTGTATAGAGTTAAAGATCTTATACTATACAGTGAATGTCATTCAGCTTTACAGTCAATGACCCTGCCATATACAGTAAATGTCCTTATACAATACAGTCAATGGCCTTGTACTATATAGTCAATTACATTGTAAACGTCATTGACCTTGTACTATATAGTTAATATCCTTGTACAGTACAGGCAGTGGCCTTGTACAATACAGTAAATGACCTTATAATATACAACGACATTGTCCTATCTTTGTACAATACTATGGTACAAGCCTACCGACCGTATTGTATATACAGTCAATGATGTTGTACTATACAGTCAATGACTTTATACAATAATGTCAATACCCTTGTACTGTAAATTCAATATCCTTGTACAACTCAGTCATGGCCTTGTAATATACAATCAATGGCCTCGTATTATACAATGACTTTGTACAATAACGTCAATAACTTTGTACTATACAGGAAATATCCTTGTTCAATACAGGCAATGACTTTGTACTATATGTTAAATGTCATTGTAATATACAATGACTTTTTCCTATATAGTCATTATCCATGTACAATACAATCGGTGGCCTTGTACTATATAGTAAATGGCATTGTATAATAACATCGATGTCCTTGTACTATGTAGTTAATATCCATGTACAATACAATCGGTGGCCTTGTACTATATAGTAAATGACATTGTACAATAACATCAATGTTCTTGTACTATATAGTCAATATCCATGTACAATACAAGCAGTGGCCTTGTACTATATAGTGAATTACCTTGTATTATACTATGACTTTGTAATATATAGTCAATGTAGTTGTACAATACATGCAGTGGCCTTATAATATACATTCAATGACCTTGTCGTATACAATCACTATGTACTGTATAGTCAATGGACAATATTCGGTGGCCTTGTACTAGAGTCAATGTCCTTGTGATATACAGTCCATGATTTTGTACAGTACAATCAATGGCTTTTTACTGTATATGAAATGGCATTCTTTAATCACATTGTGCAATACAGTCGATGACCTTGAAACCGGTTATCTATCTTTCCTCACCAAGGCGTTAATATTTGACAATCGTTCATTCTTTTTTTCAAACAGTATTTGTATTTCACTATCTTGATATTCCTATTTTGATTAAAAAAAACTTGTTATAACTGGTCCACAATGATGACATTTAATTATTTTTGAAGTTAGAAAGTCAACTTGTTTTATGTAAAGTCGGGTTATAGTATAATAACAACCTTTTTCCTCTGAATGCCGAATACATGCTGGAGACGGTGAAGTAATATATCATCGGCTATTGTAAACAATGCTGCAGACAAATCAAGGAGAGTGAGGACTGTAATCTTTCCACTATCCAAAGCAGAGAGAATGTAAATTAACTACTTTTAGAAAAGTAGTTTCCGTATTGTGGCATGGGTGATATGCAGACTATACATTGCTTAAAAGAATGTTTGAATTCAAATGAGATACAAGTTGGGTAAGAACAACATTTTCTAACATTTTTAATATGAATGGGAGATGAGAAACTTGGCGGTAGTTCTTTAAATCGTTATGGTCAAGTGTTGGTTTCTTCAGCAGGGGCTTTACGATGGCAAGAATTTGGTGCACTTTTCATCACGATTGTCCGTGCTAAATCAATACAAACAGGTTCGCTCCTAATGGTTGTCGCTGAAATTCTGCATCATAACTGTACGGTGAGGAGTCAGTTGAAATTGTGCTGTCAAGCGAATCTCTAATGGTTTGTACTTTGTCAAGGAAACACATTTGTTAATTGATCTGGAAGGTCTATTGGATAAAAGGTTGTTGGAAGTGGTGTACATTTGTTCCTCGACATTATGGTGACTGTGCTCAAAGCGCAGTAATCCGATTGCTTCGGTGAACTTTCTGTGTTCCTGCACTGTTAAAAACGACCCGCACAACCTTCCAAAAATGGAACAGCAATAATAAAATCGTGTATGTATCCTTTCATTTCTTACTGCCATCCTAACTATAAACAACCCAAATATCATCTTTCATAATGTATTGCCTCCATTCAGCCTACAACTTCGCCTTCACCTAACCCAAGGGACTTGTTACCTACGTTTAGCATACTCAAAGTGCCGTGTTATCTACTTACCGCCTACTCCAAGCGACTTGTACCCACTGTTGAATCTGACCACTGTGACTTGTTAACTACCTTTCCTCTACGCCAGGGGTGCACAAAAGCGAAAGCCACCACCGAAGCATCTTTCCGGGTGAGTCATTTCATCGTTAAAAACAAGAAGTCCTTCAAAGACGGAGAGATGGTAAAAGAGGCATTCGTTGAAGCAGATGACTCATTGTTCTCTTCAACATGGAAGAGATCATGGATGTGGCAACGAAGATCGCCTGTTCTATTCGCGCCAGAGCTCTTCAAAGACGGCTATTCCTTGCACATCTGGAGAAGGCTGACTGCGACCACTCTGAGTTGTTGCTAGACACTGACGTGAGATGGCTTAGTCGAGGGAAATTCCTGCAAAGATTTCGAGAGCTCGCTCCAGAGATTAAGGAGTTTTTCCATGTAGCTGGACATGCAGAATACAAGCATCTAAATGACGGTCAGTGGCTGTTAGACTTGGCATTTTCAACCGATCTGACAAACATGTTGAATGACCTTAATCTAAAGCGGCAGGGAAAAGACAAAACAGTGATCAATATGATCAGCTCAGTTAATGCTTTTAAACGAAAAATGCAACATCTCTCTTAAAAGCTGAAGCGCCATGATTTGGCAAACTTCCAGAACCTGGCATCAGAGCTGGAGATGCAAGGGAAGGCTTGTGTGCAACTTGACAGTGCACGCTACACAGACCAGATTGACAATTGTCTGTCAGAGTTTGACAGACGCTTTCAAGACTTTTCTTTGCTCGAGCCAGTCGCTACATTCATGTGCTATCCTTTTCAGGAAGATGCTGAAGTTGATTCACTTGTATCAAAAATTGCAACACTGTTTCACCTGAACTCTTTTGGAGTGGAAGATGAGATTTTGACACTACAAGCCGACATTAAGCTGAAGTCCAGAGCTCATGGACAGTTCTGGAACTTACTCACAGAGGAAACGTACCCCAACATGAGGAAATGTGCTACCTCCTTGACTGCATGTTTCGGCTCCACTTATTTATGTGAGTCAGCCTTTTCCCACATGAAGATCATTAAGTCCAAGTATTGTTCCACCATGACTAATGATCATTTGGAAGTGTGCTTGAGGCTGGCTCTCAGCAGCTACTGTCCGGACTTTGCATCCCTGGCTGATTCCAACCAGTGCAAGTCATCAGAGTAAGGTAATGACAAACAATGTACATAGTTAATTGTGTTGTGCAATATGGACTCATGCGGTTATGCAAGGTACATCAACATACAATATTCATAAATAAATATATGTTTTGCATTTTTGTGGTAGTTAGATCATTTAGGCTTGGTCATTTTATAAGTAGCTCGCATGCTGAAAAAGTGTGTGCACCCCTGCTCTACGCTATAAGACTAGTTACATACATTCACCTACTCCATGTGCCTTACTGATTAACCTAAACTCTCTTAATGCTTAGTAATCAGAGTAAAGAGAGATCAATAGAGATAGTGGATCCTCGTCAATCCGAACACATTTGTTCCCAGTGAATATGTCCGGAATAAATGCTTTTTTTGGATAACTGAATTTTCTGAGTTTTATTTTACAATGTTATCATACATGTACGTCTTTTTTACCTGTATGTTTATATTCACTTGTACACATATTTGACTTTAATCAATTCCTGGCAAATCGATTTTTATTCTGAAAAAGATTCCTTTTACTATGCAAGCTAAAATCAATCAACTATTCAAAAGTAAAATCAGTTAACTATATCTGTGCAGTAGTTGTTACATACAATTTGTAACATCAATTTTACCACACATGCAATATCAAGGGGCGCGGGCATATACAACACACACACCCTTTCCAAATGACGCCCTGTTCAATATGGTCAAGCTACCTTTTCTACATACATGGTCACCTGATCAATATATAACATATATGTCTGATTGTATTTTCATATGCAATTCTTTGAATTTTCTTAAGCAGCAGAGAGGGTGAATCCTACAACATTTTTTGTTTTTATTTTTGATTATACCCCCTCCAAATAACACTAGACCCTTCTCGCGAATAACTAGAAAAAAAAATGAGTCTGAAAACATGAGATTCGCATTCGCGAATCATAAAATGTCGCAACGTCGTTGTCACTCACCCTCTCTGCTGCTATGGGTTAACCGAATATTTTATCAAGTCCTTAGGACGAAAATCATTTATGATTTCACAAACAAGCTAATCGCTAACACCTCTTCTTGTAAATCAATTAGATTATTTGACTGGTCGGTGAGTTTGAAATTAATTCTCGTTAACGAATTATTATGGCATCGCATGTAGACAGGATTAATTGGGTTTTCAATAATTAAAAACCCTGGAGGAGCTATTGGTGCAAATGAATACAAAATATATCCCTGCTGAGCTTGATTTGATCGTTCTAAATTTATTTGATAGCTTCCTTCGATCACATCACACACTAAATTAAGCGCAATCACCGTTGAAATATTCACGTTGAACGGAGCGATATGCCTACCACCACCATCTGGATCATTATTATGTTTGAAGAGGACAGTTGAATCTGATTTTTGTAGCGCTTTGATGATATCGGTTTTAACAATTCTTACTAATTCATCAGCGTTGTATTTCGGAAACCTGAAATTACGCAGATTGTCTTTTGTGATATTGTAATCGGTTAGGAATTGTTGTTTATTGTCGCTGTTGTCATTAATTATTGTTTGAATATTTAGTTCATAGATATATTCCATGTCGGATATAAGCTGATTTATTATTTCAACGTGTTTTTGCGATCTTGTTTTCCGTAGTTGTTCTAGTTGTGTGTCATATAATTGTTTAATCTCATTAAAATAACCACGGACGTCAGCTAGCGTAAATGAAATAGTAACAGATGACTCGGCTGTTCTTTTAATGATAAAATCCCATTGCAATGTGTCTTTGTTGGTGAATATAAATCTATCGCCGATTTTTCCTTTTCTTATATCAGATAAATTATCTCGATAACTGGGATTGATTTCATGATATGATTGTACATCCGTGGTTAAGTCGGTGGTGGATTTTTCCGGTGGTAATTCAGGCCATCCCAGTACGGTTCTAATAGAACTTTGATAGATATCTACGACATAACCCTCTGTGCTTATTTCAATGGCAGATGATAGTGTTGGCTCATGAACCGTTATAGCTATTTTTGATTCTTTTCCAGTAATCGATTTTATTCTACGCGCGAATTCGTTATTGATTTGTTCGATTTGGTATGATCCGGTTGGTATGGAAACAACGTTCCAGTCTGGGGTACCGTCGGGTTTATTCTTATTTGCAAATACCAGGGAATTATTCGGTTGTTGACCACCAAATGATTTTGACCTAATATTTGGCCAACTGTGGTATACTCGTAATTTTGCTATCTCCTTCACTGGGACCGGAGAGGGGAAATTGACACTGAATTCTGGATTCGTTGAGGTTATTGAGATCATGCTTGTTTGTACTGGGTTCGTGTTCTCCACTATTTGTTGAAGTAATTCCATCTGTGTTGTCATTGTTATTATACTCATGTTGTATTTCTAATTTTGACATCGCAGAATCATATATATCTACCATCGCTGAAAACTCACTCTCTGATATAATTGTATCATCGAGCGATAACGATATCAATGAGGATAATTGCGAGTATGCAGTAGACACAACATGAAATTGAATTATGTAGTCTTGTAGTTTCCGTTGGCTGCATGAGGATATTTTTTTGTGATTATTGAAATTATTCCAGCGATTGTTGTTGCCGCAGAAATGCAAATTGGAACAGCTATCGGGGCCATCATTGTCACTGAAGACAGTATAATACCAGCTCCGGTGATTACACCACTCACAGCGTACACAGTAACATCAATTGCGGTAATTCTCCTGCGATATTTTGTAATTTTCAATTCATACTCCTCAGACAAGGTTTTGAGTCTAGTTTGATACTCTCTGACCTGATCATAGCGATATTGCGATGATGAAATCATTTTTATTTTAAATACGCTATCGTTTTCAATTACGATTTACTTAAATCCGCTACGAATTCCACATACCACGTTGTTGAAACCCTAACCAAATCATTATCAGTAGATGTAATTGTAAACTTTTCAATTGTATTCTTGTCGATGATCGTTGAAATCGTATTATTGACCCCGGATGAACTGGACGATGAAATATTAAATTGAGACAATGGTGTTACTAGTGTTAACCGATAAATACCCTTAACGGTTGCAGTGATATCTAATGTGTTGTTTGTAGGTGACCACTCAAATGATCCCTGTTGGATCGTGTATACTAAGTTGTTGGTTTTCTCATGAGGAATTTTTGTTTTTTCAATGGTTGTTATCATCCTCGAAAGATCACCTTTGACGGCTTCGATGAAGTTTTTCGTCTCATCGATGGATTTTTTAATATCAGGGAGTTTTAGTTCAATTTTATCGAATGTAGTTCCAATAAATTTATCAATGATATTTCTACGAAATGCGGTAAACTGTTTTATGTGTTCTTCGGTTTTAGATTGAAGTGTTGCTAGTTCTAACGCAGAATCGTTGAGAGTTTTAAATCGATCTGTAATCGTCGAAAAATGTACACCCGGTTTGAGTTTACCCTGATCGGAAAATAACGCGATAGTATCCTCGATTGCATTTTGTTGTTTAACTAAAATATCATCCAGAGAAATATTACTGGTTTTCAATTTACCCTGATCGGAAAATAACGCAACGGTGTTCTCGATTGCGTTTTGTTGTTTAACCAAAATATCATCCAGAGAAATATTACTGGTTTTCAATTTACCCTGATCGGAAAATAACGCGATAGTATCCTCGATTGCGTTTTGTTGTTTAACCAAAATATCATCCAGAGAAATATTACTGGATTTCAATTTACCCTGTTTGTCTTGAAATACAACTATTTCATTCGGGTCAACACTTGTTAAGTTCAACGTCTCAGCGATTTCATCTTTAATTTTTTTTTTTATATCCTTGATAGAATCAGGAGTTGCAGTGTCATCGGGTTTGGGTTTCAGAGGTCTTCCTCAAATATCAATCATGATATTTTATATATCTCTCTCTAAAAAGCGATTACTAGTGTAGTCATTTACGACAATGTGTGGTGATTTTCTAGATGCTGAAATAGCGTCAAGGACATTTAATACTTCACTGCCGCATATTGGTGGGTCATTGATTTGTTGTGTTGGTAGCGTAGAATACCAAGTCTTCATTGGAAGGGTTTTTATATAACGCATAAACTCTTTTGGTGGGGCTAATCCATATGAATCAAAATAGACAATCCCACGTGGATCAATAGCGTATGCAACCCAGTGAGTTCCAGGTCCGGTGCTGTTATCGAGATTAATAATACCTGTTTCAGTTTTGTTTGGTTGATGTGGTAATTGATCTTTCATAAAAACACCTCTGAAATTTTTAATCACTAGTTTTTTTAGCAGCATCCATTAAATCAAAATTGGACATTGGAACCATCGAAGATTTGGGAACCATAGGTTCGGAAATTGAAGATTTCTGAATTAATAAACCGTTCCTGGTAGTCTCAGGCCTGATCCGTGAACGGATCTCCCGCTGTACCATGAATACGGGGTTCCTGGTAGTCTTAGACCCTTTCCGCTGTACCATGAATACGGGGTTCCTGGTAGTCTTAGACCCTTTCCGCTGTACCATGAATACGGGGTTCCTGGTAGTCTTAGACCCTTTCCCTTTTTTTTATACCCTTGACCTTTCTTCGGTTCATATGATTCAGCAATGCTCTGTACCGCTTTTGTTCCCAAGCCTCCAACTACCCCCAATGCGGCCGCTTTTGCTACTGCTGGGGCTGCTGCCGCAACCAATGCTGGTATTGCAGCAAACAACGGAAATATACCACCTGTTTTTATCATATTTTTGATAGCAGCCGAAGAGAGTGTGATCTGAACTCCTTTTTTATCCTTGAAAGCATCATTGAAATGTTTCACTTGACGAGTTGTCAGCGATAATTTATTTGCACCACCAGTCATTTGATTAGGTTTCAACGTGATTGTGGTTCCACATTTTTTAGCCGATTCTGATTGCAATTTTTTGATTTGACCAGGAGTTAACGCAACACTAATAACACTATATGACATGTTATACATAATTGATTGATTCTAAATCGTAAAACGATTCAATGGAAATATCCTTCGGATTTTCAATTACATATTTTCCACTGGTGCATCTACCACTCTCATTCTTCCTCCAACACCTTCAAGTAGCATTGATTTATCACTGAGAATGACAGCAACCGCTCTATAATTATCAACACCACCAGGACGGGTTACACGGGCTCTAAAGTGTATATCAACGACAGATTGTCTCACCAAGTCGAGATGTTCCAGCGAAAAGTAATAAATCGGATAGAGGCTTTTGAAATCCCATTGTGATATTTGCAAACTGGTATCCACATTTTGATCACGTGCCAAAAATGACAACAGGTTATGATAGACACGTGCAATATGATTCTGACCGTAATCAAGTTGCACATCTTCAGATGGTTCCTGTTGTCCGTTTATTCTCAGCGAGACTTCATTAACACCTAACTGATCAAATATCATATGACTTCGTTGTTGATTACCAACTCGATCATTATTCTGTAATGCAATAAATATATGACGTGGAGCTGAAACCCCTTGTTTTGATGCCAGGTGCCATATGAATGTACCATTAACATTGTCTTGTTTAGTATCCGTAGTCACTGATAACCAACTCAATAACGACTTTCCTCCTTGGTCCATAAATGATAACAATTTTCCTTCTGCGGTAATTGATGGAGTTAACACTGGCATCCACAATGATAGTTTTGTTAAAACGACTTTACCATCAGGAACACCAGCATCACGCCATATTGCATCATTATCAGTACCCTTTCGTACAAGCGCTACTGTGTGTTTAGCTCCATAAATAACTTTTCGGACGTTTCTACAGAATCCGAATATATGATGCAGTGGAATTGCACATGAAAATTGTCGACGCTGTCCTTGTAATGTTGATACACGTGTTGCAAATCCTAGATTGTAAGTAGTAATAGTATTTATGACATCAAAATCACCAGCTGGTCTTGTATATCCGGCTGGTGCTGGATTAACTGCAGTGGCTTGTGTTGCCTTGACTCTAGAATACGGGTTGTGTTCAGGGTGATCAGTAATATCCTTAGAAAACATCATAGATGGACCTGCTGATCTTGTATAATCATCAGAATATCTTGCTAACCCAATGATTGTTGTAGCCACATCAACTTCACGGTCAATGGATTCAATTTCTTTTCCATCAATGAGATATCTAGCGCTTTCAAATAACGCCATGATACCGTTATTAACAAAACCAACTCGGGTAGTTTGGCTAATGTCATATGGAGGATCATTATGTGCAGCATCATTTGTTACAAGTTCTCCTTCTACTTCAATAAACGCTTCACAAGGCAAAAAGTATTTACTGGTATCATGAACTTGAAGTTCAATTCGTGATCGGAGATCGGGTTGTACTGCGTGATAAGAATAAAATTGAAAATCGCGTACAGAATCATCTTTACGCACTGGGGCATCCATATCAAATGCTGGATCAGGTGACCTTTTGAACATTTTATTCTATTTATCAGAGTCTAAATCGGATTTTCCATTTCATCGTGAAAAACGCTAGCGTTTTCGTCGTGGTTTTTTAAAGCCACTTCCTGCTATCATGTTTGCTGTCATGTTATTTTGGTCCTCTTGATTTACCATCGACGCTAGTTTTTCATCTACTGCGTTATTTATTATTTTACTAACACTTGCAGGCATTTCTTCTGTAGACGGTAACGGTTTCTTTTTTCGTCTCACTAATGATGTTATTTTATCCTTCGCAGTTGAAAACGCTTTCCCGGCAAGATCTCCAACAGTACTAATACCCTTATCACGAATAACATCAATGGCTTTCATTCCTAGTTGTTTAGCTAACGGCATCACTTTTGGGGCCGTTCTTGAAAAGAATCCTAAAATGGTATTACCTAAACCATCTCCGTAGTATGCTCTATAAACTGGAAACCGTGAATTAACTACATAGACGGGGGTCGGTTTATCATGATTGTAGTGTATAATCATCTTGTTATAAAACTAGTAGTTTTTTAATTAGTAATCAATCGCTGTAATAACCATGGGCATCTTTGTGATTTTCAACTAACTCAGCAATGAGTTCTCGATATACATTAATGTCCATGATACCACCGGCAAATAATCGTCTACAGATATCAGCTGCTTCATTAATTATTTCCGGTGAGTTATTTCCGGCTCGTTTCCCTCCGATGAGGACTTCTAACCGTGATATATCACTGAGAATGTTACCAGGACAAGTAACGCTAGTGTTTTCAACTATTCCGCTACCTAAATACTTATCTTCAGTTGACTCCTCTTCATCCTCTTTAACTACTATATTCATTTGATTTGTTTTACTCAATACTTTGTCTTTAAAACTCTCAAAATCATTGCGGTTACCTTCTGTGATTCTAAATCTACCACGGTTTGCCAAGTATACTTTTTTTATCCAATTCTCGTCGTTTTTTATATACTCTTTATACCCTTTGTTTACAGCTATTTCTCTTTTATCGAGTGCAAAATTCCGCGCGGTAAAGTTAATTAAATCATTGTCATCTTTATAACTTTTAATTATGTTGTATGCATAGTTTGTAATTATAGTTTGCGGTGAATACATTTTTGCTATAGTAACGTCTTCTTCCTCTTCTTGTTTTCTTGCAATAGCACCTAGTTCTTCTAGTACTTGCTCTTTTTTTTTGTTGTTGCCGTGAAGTAGCTACTATATCCACTGGAAGCGTTTCTAAAGACTTTTTTGTTTGTTTAGTTCTTTTTGCTATTTTTTCTAACACAGGGAGAAAAGTCTCTTCTTGTTTTTTTCCTTGCTCAGAGAGTGTTGACACTATCTGTTTCGCTGTTGTAGTTATTGGTTTAAACAACTCTTCAGATCCCGCAGCAAAATCAGTCTGAAGACTCTGTCGTTCTTGCAGTTTATTCCTGACAGAGTCACGAATTGGTATAAATTTCTTAATTGCATCTAGTCGCTCACGAGCCAATCGGGTCGTTAATGCTTCATTGACCATTATTTGAAATCAGAAACCATTTTTCAATTGTAAAACAATTTTTCCCATCGATGATTCCATCCTAACGGTCCAATTTTTTATTGCTGTGAAATATTTTTATTTTTTATCCATTGATTTTGCCTGTTTTTGACAGTTTTGGTGGTTTTCAGTTGAAAATCTCAAAGAGATTTTACAGTCAAGTAGTCGATTTTACATGGGATTTTCCATAAGGAAAAGCTGTTAAAACTCATTTTTGATGATTTTTAGCCATTTTTCATCAATGTTTGCCTGTTTTCAGTGATGTTTGGTCATTTTTCATCGATTTTCTTCAAAAAACCTCGTAGGGTCAAGTAGTCGATTTTACATGGGAAAAAGTTCTTAAAAGTTAGGATTCTATTTTATTTTCGCAGTGTGAAATATTTTCACTGATTTAATCAAAAAATTGACAAAAAAATTAAAATCTCAAGGAGATTTTACTGTCTGACAAAATCTTTTGAGGGTCGGTCAATCAAAATAGTTCATTTTCTTGAATTAACGCTCGTAAGTTTCTAATTTTAGAATTAACTTCCTTTTTCAATTCATATTCGTTACCCAATTCTTTTCGTATTCCTTCCACGATAGTATATAACGGAACAAACACATCTACTTCACTGGAAAATGCAAGAGAGTCTCGAATAGAATTTTGAATTTTTTTGATGAGTGCATATTTCTTTGGTAACATATACTTGTTAGTGCTAACTCCGTATTCTATATCCTGAAAATCCGACTTGATTTGATCAGGATTTAACCCATCTGACAATTTAATATCCTGATTTTTCAATTTTCCAATTTCAACTATGATGCTATTCATATTTTCAGAATTCATATATGATAATACATATTTCTAATTCATTTTTCAAAAATAAAAGCGCCGTTAATATTTTAAAAATTCAGTCTGTTTATATAAATATCTTTTTTAAAAATTCAGTCTGTATATATAAATATCTTTTTTAAAAATTCAGTCTGTATATATAAATATCTTTTTTAAAAATTCAGTCTGTATATATAACTATCTTTTTTAAAATTCAGTCTGTATATATAAATATAAATGCAGACAAAAATAAATAACAACCATGATGAGCGGTTATCAGTCATTTGACCCCCTTGATATAGGCCACTGTGTCTTTCATAGGGTTATTTCTATGAGTATTTCCATTTTTTTTCTGAGATTTCATCGATCTCGATTTGACACTATTTGGCCGGTAATTCATTTTGGAACACCATACGGGGCTACCCAAATGTGACGGAGAGCTAATTACATCCATGGATGTTATTTATTTTAGGTCATTTATATTTACATTCACCGGAACCATATTCCCCTAAGAGTTAATCTAACTCGTCAAATAACGGGTTAGAATCACAAGAGGGTATGTTTACGTGAAATGACCTAGAGGTTGCATATATACGACAACACATCTTTGGAACTCCTTGGTTGCCTTCACATCCAAGTAAGCCCAAAGGAAACCCGAAACATACATCTCCGGAAGGGAGGCCTAACGTGGCAAACGCCATCTTAGACCGCCCAGAAGATATGCTTGGGGTGACGTCACAACATATACTTAATTAAGGACAGCAAAAATACCGTATATATCTCCACTCGAGTGTTGTGGCAAATTGTAGGTATACATATACTTAATTAACTTAATTAAGGACAGCACAATTACCGTATATATCTCCATTCAGATTGTAGGTATACATATACTTAATTAACTTAATTAAGGGTGGATTATAATTCAATGATGATGTAATGATGATGGGACGGCACAGACATCACAAACATGAAACGACGGGGCTGATTTTCAAAAGCCAATCCGACCAATCAAAGCAACCCATGAAATTAAACCCGGTTGCATGATTGAGAAAAGTCAACCACGCACACGTGTCAATGGCGTGGGTTATTTTTTGACTGGTCGGATTGGCCTTTGAAAGCCCCAGCTTTAAACCTTTCATTTAGTATATAAGGTGACTAATACAGCAGCGTCAATCCACAGAGTGTGTTATTTTATTTTCTTGAATTACTTGTTAATGGTGCTTCACAGTATTTAAATGAGACAGAATATTTGCATAAAGCACTAAAAAAAAGAATATAATCGTTTGAAAACATTTTATATTTGATTTCTTTTCTAATTAATTATAGCCCAAGCCGCTGAATCACAATTTAGGGGGAAATAACCCGACATCATACTGTAATGTAATTTTTAAGGTGGGAGGGGTTGTTATTCCCTCCCTTATCAACCTGACACCATCTAAGGGAGAGAGTATATAAAGGGAATTAATACAGCAATCCGCAAGGTATGCTATTTTATTTTCTTGAATTACTTATTAATGGTGTTTCACAGTATTTAAATGAGGCAGCATATTTGACTTAAACACTAAAACAAAGAATATAATTGTTTGAAAACATTTCTTTTCTTACAAAACAATGCCCAGCCGCTGAATCGCAATAACCCATAAAACAAGTTAACACAATCTAAGGGAGAAAGTATACACGTGTGTTATCCTGTAACGCCTGCATCTCCGGATCACATCCTATGTTTATGAAATACGCATTAATCGCACGTGAGACAGAATATTTGACTTAAACACTAAAAAAAAAGAAAATATTTCTTTTCCTATAAAACAATACCCAGCCGCTAAATCACAATGATAACTCCCTTGGTTATATCCATTGGTTATATTTAAGAGTTGTCTCCCTTGGTGTTATAGACATACGAAAATCGAATTTTTTGTCCTGTCTCTTTTGAAATGGTAAAGAATTATTCTGAGAATCGGAATCAATATAACCATCCTTGATTCTATTATTCAAGAATTAAGTTATCATTCAACACCTACAGAGAACATTAAATGTTCACATATTAATCTATCTATCTGACTGATCAAATACCACAAATCCAACTGGATTCTTCAATCTGCGGTTTCTGATAATACCATTACGGAATGCTTCATAATTAACAAGCACGGGTGAGGTCTGAATTCTTGGTTCATTTGTATAATAACACTATTTTTCTAATTCATTGTTTGGTTTAATTATAAGTCTCTGTATATAATCTTGAGGAGTCTTTATGATTTTGTCATCGTTGGGGTCAATTTTTTATTCTTTTATCATAATAGCGTTTTAGTTCCCTGTATCGTTTGCCGCCACACCTAAGACATAATTGCGACCTTCCCCTAACCCCAACCCCACATCGAATACAGGGTAACGGACCAAGGCTTCCACGACGAAAGCTTTGCATATGATACCAACAGAATTCATTTCTGCATGATTTGTTACACGGTGTCACTGATCCAATCATAAGCCATTTGCAATGATTCATTATACTTAAATCTTTCATTTAAATGCTTGTTTTAATTATAGTATGGAGGAGTTCGAGAGATTATCGAAAATTAAGCCTTGGAAAGGTGTTCAATTCAATCTTGATAGAGTTTCTGATACACCAAAGAATAAAATTCTTGATAGAACCTTGATTAGTAAAATCAGAGACTGTTTTAATGAATTCAAGCGTGATGGGGCAGCTCATTGTTGGTCAACATTTCGAATTGATGGTGTTGTTGACGCTACCATGAATGATGAAAAAGCAGCAGTGATAATCTCAAATGTTGGGGAAGAAAGAAATTTTTTTCGAATAAAATTCCTTACCCGTGATAATGGAAAATGGATCATTAGGGACAAATACGAGCCTATTCTTAAAGACAAAAAAACTGTCACTGTGACTCAGGATTCAAAACCAGGAATTTTGACTGGAATTGATAAACCCTACTACGAAAGATCTTATCCTGTCACAGCAGTTGTTTACGGGATCTATCCGCTCAATGAAAAACCTGATATTTCAAAACTAGCACCCATGAAATATTCGACAGGGCTCAATTGTGTAGCAGCACGAATAATGGAACACTTCACAAATGCGTCCCGGGGAAATAAACTAACTGATCTAAGACGAAAAAAAATAACCGAATGGGAACTGACAGTGAAACAGCATGGGGCAACAATTCAAGATATAGCCAAATTAGAAACATCATTGAGATTTCCAATATCGGTAAGGACAATCACCGGTGAAGTATTATACGAATCGAAATATAATAAAAATGGAACCCCAATACAGATTATTGATCATAACGAACACGCGTGGTCATCTGCAGTAACAATATTCCCACGGGGTAGAACCGTAAAATATCTATCCCAAACCGAAGAGTTTTTTTCAGAGCAGAAATTATTTGATGCTATTTACCATTTGAGTAAAAAAGATCCTGTGTCAGTGTGGCTATTTCATAGTACTTCAGACGAAGAATGTAGATTTGATCAGTTTGTAAGGCCCAACGGAGAATTGTACCGTACTGAAGAACTGCATAATCAAATGAAACAACTAGCTAGTGAGTTTTCTCCCCAGAGTTCTCTGGGGGAAGACAACGATCAATTATTAGCAAACTGTTTTACACTTCCATCAGTTGTAGCACTTTTTGCTAGGAAGAAAAACGCGTGGAAACCAACACGAAGTGAGTTCTTATCAGAGGTCAAATTGTCTTGTCTTGAATACGGCCATGGAGGATTATGGAACACAAAATACACCGCTGATACCGTTATTTCAGTTGATATGATTGCGTGTTATCCAGGAAGTTTTCTTGGGTATGGAGAATGCGAGAAATATTTCAAACGATTTGGACACCCTACACACGAAATGACCCGTGTTGCTATTAATGGACCACTTCCTGATTTTGATTTAACCGGATTCGCTTGTGTAGTATCATTTGAAATGGCTGAAGGACTTCATCCGTGTAGTTATCTTTGGATTGGTAAACACATGTCTGAAAAACACTGGATGCCAATAGTGTTATTACGGTATATGCTTGATTGTAAGATGTTAAAATCATTAATTGTCAGTGAAGCAATTATATCCTATCGAGCACAGAAATCAGTCTGGTTACCACAACCTGATCTAGAAAAAATATATAGCGAAGAGCGAAAACTGTTTCCAAATTTCAGTGAACAACAAATCATGGATTGGTCCCAACAGTTATTTGAAATCAGAAACAATGAAGCAAAAGACCTTGGACGAAGAATAATCGGTAAATTTACCCAAGGTGGTAAAGATAATAATACGAGATATTCTTCACGATTGATTATAGACAATGCTGAATACGATTTTGTAATCACGGATTTAACGAATAGGGGCCTATATGTCAATCGTAAGGACGCATTTATGTCCGATAGAACCAAATTGGGTACAATTGTTACTTACACTGATGGATACAATCCGCAGTACACACATTTGAGAGCTTCTATGCTTGGTTATGCTTCTATTAATTTATTTTCAATGATCAATAGATTTCCTACCACCGCAGTTAGAGTTGCTACTGACTCATTTTACATAAATAGCAAAATGGCTGATTTTAAGGCTACTGGCAACGAGAATTGGGGGTCATGGAGAATTAAGAAGGAAATGCTTCATGATTATATTCCATCAGCAGATGTTACCATTGAAAATAATTACTTAGAAAGCAATCAGTGTTCAGAATTTACTAGTGCACCACCGATTTCTGATCCAATATGCCTGTATAAAACAGTTTATTTAAACGGTTGTGGCGGGTCAGGAAAAACAACCCGGGTAATTGAGTTATTTCGTGTTTCCAATCCAAACATGATTGTACTAACACCGACTCACAGACTTGCAAGAGAAATGATACAGAGAGGGGTAAATGCCTGCACTTATCATAGTTTCTTTAGATGGAAGGGAGATAAATGGACTCCTGAGCGCATGGGAGAGAAATTTATTCCTGAAATTATCATTTGGGATGAAATAGACACAGTGTCCGAAGATGTCTTAAAAATATTTCTTGAGTGGTTGTTATTGAAGAATACAAACGTCGTCATGTGCGGTGATCACGGCCAACCACCACCATTTGTCGGTGCATCTCCCCATGAATGGCTAAAGGGTTTTGTAGACTATTATGAAGAAATTGATACCGATCAAAGATCACTTGATAATGAATTAAAAGAATTTAAGAAACTAATTAGATTACAACCGGATAAAATCCAGTGTGAAATAGCGCGTGAAATAATTTCAGAAACTCCCATGAATGAGTTTTGGGAAGCGTGGAGGCCAAATGATCTAATCATTGCAAGTAGAAAAATAGTCAGGGACACACTTCAGATGAAGTTATTTGAATTGCATAAACAAAAATTTGCAACACTTCCAGTGCCCCTCTGTTATAGGCCATCGGATACACGAAAACAGAACATCGAAGTTGATATTCCAGGCCTGACAGAGTCAGGGCGTGAAAAGAAGATTCTCGTATTAAATGATATTGTGCTGGTTGATATCAATGTTGTTGAAGATGCATTGCGTGCTAATAAATCCCCATGGACGCTAGGTTATGCAGCAACAATACACTCTTCACAGGGATTGACTATATCGGATACAATTGTTTGGATGTTAGATAATCGCATAGAATGGTCGAATTTAGTCTATCTCGCAGTGTCTAGAGTACGAAAAATAAATCAACTTCGAAGAATTGTCCTGACAGAGTCAGGCGATGATGAAATCATTGGTGGCGATGATGAAATCATTGGCGATGATAATGACACCACAATAGATGATATCATTGATAAAAAACTCTCCGGTTACAAACAACAAGACAAAAAAAAACAACGAGAATTTGATATTGATGCTGAATTAATAATCACTTTGAAGCAACAACAAAATAATCACTGCGCAAGTTGCAATTGTATAATGCGTTGGCAGTATTCGGATAAGGATCCTCGCCAATTCACCGTTGACAGAAAAAATAACAATCTCGGTCATGTCAGAAATGATGTGATGTTGACTTGTCTTGAGTGCAATAGACGCAAGGGTGCTAGTTAAGTCCATGCGGTGGTAATTGAGTATCCTCAGGTATCACTTGTAATTGTTGTTTAGTAAAACCCCGTTGAGGGGCAGTTGAATCCAGTTTATAGATTGGAGGTCTACCCTTAGATCGTGTTATACTAGATATCTTATGTGCAGTAATACTCCAAATAGGATCAGTAGCCCTTTTTGTGCCACCCTCAAGCTCTCCTGGTTCATATAAGTACCTCACAATGACATTACTACCAAGAATTGGTTGGGAAACGCTAAAATCTTTTTGAATTTCCATTTCAGGTATTGACTTCTTTTTAATCGCATTGATAGGTTTCATGTTGAGGGTTCTAGTAATCTCGTTATTCAGTGCAGTAATCACAGCTGGTAACCTTTTAACCCATTCACGGGATCTTTTTTCTTGGATGAATTCTTTTGCGTATTGATATCCAAATAACCGTTCAGCAATTGTTTTATTAAACCGTTCTACAATTGCCTGATCACGATGTAGCGCAGTATGTCCTCGTCTGATAGTGACTTTATGATTTTTCATTATTGATAACACTGCACCCTGAAATTCCTTGCCAGGATCAATTTGTAATAGATTTGGCCAGTGCAGAGGACTCCTTCGATAAATCCTTTCAAATGCAGAAGCCACTTCAGTGGCTGATTTTGTTTTTAACGGTTCTGCTTCTTTGTATCGACTTGCAATATCAACTACGGTTAATGCGTATTTGTAACCACGATCATGTGGCAGAAATAATAGATCAGCCTGATGAACTTCATTAGGAACTGTCACATCAAAATGCGAGAATTGAATTTGTTTAGGCGGTGGTAGATAAATTTGCCATAGTGCCTGTTTGGATAACCAATGAGCCGCAGTGGTTTTTTTCACTTTTGCGGCGCTAGCGAGTTTATGGATTGCTGATTTACCCCTCCAGTATCCTCTTGGGGAATAATAAATAGATTCCATGTTGTTATTAATTACCAGCACCTAACATCAATTTACTTTTCATAGCCGATTTTATCAAAAAGGAAGCCAATTTTTCTTTGAAAGATTTATCAGAAATAGCATTTAACGCATGAATTAATTTCACATCTGCTAGATGCCTGTGCTGCAGATTACTGCTTTTATAAGATACATCATGAAGGTGACAGGCCTTATCAATAGCGTTTATTGGTTCCTCACCGGGTCGGGGCTGATTTTGATCATTGAGTCTGATATCAAGTCTTGTTCCCGGTCCACAGTAGCTATATCCTGGAAGGTGCTTTTCTCCAGGGTATTTTGCCCATGGGGTTCCAGGGAGTTTAGTTAGCTTGGCTGCGATATCACCTCCTCGTTTTTTTTAAAGGTTCCTTGAGTTTCTTGGGTTTAGATACAAATCTAAATTTCTTTGTACTACATTGTACGCATTTACCAGAAAGCGCTGATCGGTTATTTTTAGTTGTAATCGTCGTCAAGTCATCTGTGCCAGTACGTTTTTTACACTTCACACAATATAGATCCATAATTTATATATAACGGCATGAATATAATTGATTATTCAGCTACCCGACGACGGGAACCTATTAAACATCATGAAATGTTGCCGAACTCAATTAGAATGATTATAATCGGACCATCTGGAAGCGGAAAGACACAACTTCTACTTAATTTGATAACGAGATGGATGAAATGGAACAAATTGTATTTAATAGCCCCGAGTGTAGACGATCAGCGATGCTATGAAGTGCTAAAGGATTTTAACGAGAAAGCAAAAGAATTTCAAATTGATGAAGATTTTATTGAGTTTATTACTGATATAGAGGAAGCCCCGAGCATTGATGCTATTGATGGAAGTATTAACAATTTAGTGGTATACGATGATATCATGTTAGATAATCAAAAAAATCCTGCTAGAATATTTTCCCGAGGCAGGCATAAAAATACTGATGTGATCTATGTCACTCAACGGTACACACAAATACCAAAAGTGATCAGAGATAATTGCAATGTGTTGTGTGTATTTAACGGCGTTGATACTCATACGCTACGAAATATTCATCAAACTTGGTGCAGCGGTGATATGAATCATAATCAGTTTAGAAATTTCTTTAGTCACGCTCAGTCAAAACCACACGGATTTGTGACAATAAATTTAGCAGACCCTAGGACACGATATCGTATCGGACTTGATAAAATATTCGGTTAACCCAGAACTGAAAGTTTAGCAGCAGAGAGGGTGAGTGACAACGACGTTGCGACATTTTATGATTCGCGAATGCGAATCTCATGTTTTCAGACTCATTTTTTTTTCTAGTTATTCGCGAGAAGGGTCTAGTGTTATTTGGAGGGGGTATAATCAAAAATAAAAACAAAAAATGTTGTAGGATTCACCCTCTCTGCTGCTTCTTATTTCCGACAGCTCCTTTCTGGATTATCGAGCCAAGTTTTATAGTGATTTTACATGTTGGTCCCTGATTTTGATTTCCTGATTCAGAACGTAGATTTCCGGATTAATCATGCAAATTCATAGTTAAAAATTCCGTTCCTGTTTAGGGACAAACGGAGTCCGGATTAACGAAGATATATGTTTTAGTTTTCTTCTGTCATAATATGAATTGTTTAGAAAAAGCAAAGAGAGAATGTCACTAAATACTTTCAGAAGAGTAGTTTCTATACTGTGGCAAGGGCGATATGCAGACTGTACATTGCTAAAAAGACTGTTTGAATTCAAATGAGATACAATTTGAGTTAGAACAACCTTTTCTAAGATTTTTTATATGAATGGGAGATTAGAAACTGGGCGGTAGTTCTTTAAATCGTTATGGTGCAGTGTTGGTTTCTTCAGCAATGGCTTTACGATGGCAGTTTTCAAAAATGATGGGAATTCCCCTGTTGAGAAAGAGATATTAATAATACAAGTTAGTGAAGGCAATATTGGTTCTAAGCACTCAAGCAGCAGTGATGTCGGAATTGGATCAAGTTCACACGACTTTGGTGCACTTTTCATCACGATTGTCCGTACTAAATCTATAGAAACAGGTTCAAATGCTCCTAACGGTTGTCGCTGAGATTCTGCATCATACCTGTATGGTGACGAATCAGTTGAAATTGTGCTGTTAGGCGAATCTCTAATTGTTTGAACTTTGTTAGTGAAGAAATTTGCAAATTGGTCTGGTAGGTGTAGTAGAGAGAAGGTCGTTGGAAGTGGTGTACATTTGTTCCTTGACATTAATTTGTTAGTTATTTCCAAGAGCTCTTTGCAGCTGGAACTCTCCGTGATCTTAGAACTGTAGTGGGATAATTTGGCTAAATGGACTATGTGACGTTCTTCTTAGTGACTTCGTAGATTTGTTTATGAATAGTGAGTCTGGTGGAAAGCCAAAGCCACTCTGCTTTTATGCGATGTCTTTTAGCAGTGCGAAGCTGGTCCCTAACACTGCTATACCAAGGAGAACACTTTGTTATTGATACTCTGCATTTGTTTGCTGGGACATGTATTTCAAGCAATGAACGCAGGCAATTATCAAGTTGTTCCGCTGTTGGATGTAAGAAAATTGTTAGGTTTTCCTGGATGTCATGCATGAATTTGGTTCTATTTATTATACGGAGGTTTCTCTTAGTAGCAAATAGAAGTGGAGGGTTAGGGACTGATACGTCGAGATGGCATAAAATGCAGAGGTGATCCGATGCAAGTTCGTGGTATACAAGAGTTGATTGCAGGACATTATCATCAAGTCTATAAAGAAACCAGTCTAAAATGTGACCAAGTTTATAGGTAGGTTGGTTAACTGACTGTTTAAGATTAAAAACATGAATGAAATCTAGGAGTTTTGACGTGTTTGGTTTACCAGGACAGTCATAGTGAATGTTGAAATCTCCAAGAATAATTAGGTTGCCACCTATCGAATTTCCATACTCTAGAAGATTTGGAAACTGCTCCAAAAAGTGTGATTCAGTCAACTTGTTTTTTCTACTAGGAGGAGGATGGTAGAGACAGAAAAAATGGATTGACATTTGTTCCAGTATGAGCGTTGTTTGGACTAGTTCAAACGATGTGTTGCAGAAGTTGAAGGTTATGTTGTACTTGAGGCATTTGATCATAGAATTCTTTGTAATTACAGCAATTCCACCTCCGCGAGAGTTGCGGGGGAACGACTTGATGGAGTAACCGCTGGGTGTTAAATCCGCACACTTATATTCATCACCTACCGACAGTAACCAAGTTTCTGTCAGGGAAGAAGACGTCAATATTCTGGTCATTGATAAAATTAACAATTTATGTGCGCATTTCCGGTGATCCTACTGATTGAGCGTTGAATAATGCAATACGTAATGGTATCCATGGGACAGATGACACAACGGTTGACGATTTAGGAGGAATTTGAACCAGGTTATTGAAATTAACGGCATAATTTTTAAGTTGTTTATCCGTTACGGGCGAAAGGGAGATAACTGGAATCTTTCTTCCTGTTATACGCAGGCCGGCTTTGAAAGAACGTTTCTTTTTTTGTTTACATTTAAGAAATTATGAATTAATTCCCAGTTCGTTCAGTCTTGAGCATAATGTAGTATCTAGAACCAAGGTGTGGTCATTCAATCGAATTAATGAGGATTCGTCGTAGTGTAAGCGGTCACGTGACGGCTGTTTATTCAAAAACAAATTACGTCTCAACAGCGGGACAAAACAGCTGAGAAAAAATCCAATTGCTCTCGCTTCCAACACAAGAAGATGAAACAAGACACACGAACGGAACAGGCAATGCATGATGAAACACAACAATGAAGACGATGACAGAAAACGGTCAAGCGATGGCGGCCATCTTTCCGGATATATATATATATATATATATATGATGTTACGTGTATTTGATTTGGGTCATTTTTTTAATTAATGTTAATAGTTAACATTTTTTTTTGTTTGTCTGTCTGTTTGTCTGAATCAAATTTGACATTTTAAGTAAGATTCATTCATTGGGTGATATTTAGTTTAGAAAATGGGATGATATGTACTCTTAAGAATAAACACCAGGTGTTGACCTCATTTCTGACCTGGCTTCAGAGTTGTAAACAAGCTTTTAAAATGATTGGTTGGTTGCAAGGATATTACGGAGCTTTGTTATAAACAGCTTTCTATTTTCAGTTGGGTCATACGGTGGTACGTGAATTTTTGAACGTAAATTTGTTCTAAAAGATTCTTGAAGATCACGTGATCTCTTTCTTGTTTACGTAAAAACACGTATATAAAGTATGTGTTAGAGCGATTATTTAGTAGAACGTGGACTGTTAGAATACTAAGTTGTGTGTCGTTTTGAGTTATTTTAAATTACCTTGAATTGTAATAATTACAATTCGTTTGGATCAAGAGGAATTATTTCGTTATTTATATGGAAAAGAATTGTGCTCATAGAATTTTATTACCGAGAACTGACTTCATCAGGTGACATCGTCTTGGATACTTCACTAAGATTCGAACTTGGAATTATTAGGACATTTTATTACCAGGACTTTTGCAATTTCTCTAGTGGATAATATTTTGAATTATTTTTGAATTAATTTTGGAATTGATTCTTAAAACCGTAAGTTTATTTTTCTTTTCTGGAAAATATTTTTGCTCAATAAATTGTTTAGTAAGATTTTACAAGCTTGTTATTCTCACTCTTTCTATGTTACTGTTTATTCGAGCCTAAGCACGTAACAATATATATACAGACTTGCGTCGCAGGTGGAAGGTGGGCTGGATAAATTAGGTTCGGTCTCATTCTCTGTTCAGCACATTCAGAGTGAACCTCTTTTCTGTGGTGAATCAGATGGTTTAGAGCTTTAAACATTTGATAAATCTCCAAGGCTGACCAGCCCGACCCATATTTCTTTAAATATATCCAATGCTGCTTAGCTGGTCGAGACACCTAAAACAGAGTTCAATCGACTGGCACTTTGACATCCATTTATACATCTCTTTCTTATATGTGGCATGTAGCTTTGTCCATGATTCTAGCAACACACGCAACTATTGCAATTATTCCTGCACTATCCCCATTTTGGGATATATGCCTCCTGAATTGCACCGCAACGGTTGCAATTATTTCTGCTTCCTGAATTGCACCGTCTGCTGTTGCTGGACAGGTGCATTCAAACTCATGGCGTCTGCTTGTATTACTCTATTATATTTCTGAGGAGTAACTAATTTAGTATCATTGATGTCCATTGGCAGATTAATCAGTGTGTCCCTCACACCGCTGGGGTATTCGAGGCAATTCGTTTACAATATCCTCGGACTGGGATGCAGTCTTCAATGCCGTCCAGTGTAGTTCATTGGGTCCAGTTGCAATGTCACTAATCAGCTTCTACCTTAGAAATGACTGATCCGATGTCCTCTCGATCTATGATGCCATCATTACAGCTAGTAGCTGCTGATAGGTTTATATATGTCTCAACAGCTAATGCCCATCTCCAGCCTTTTAAAAGCACAAATCACACTTTTGATCTAGCTCGGCATGAAATTTCTTAAAATTACATATGACAACTTGCCAGTCTCCTCTATAGTAACAAAGATTGCAGACGGATCTTACATAATTCTTGTTTACAACCAATGCGGCATAACACAAAATCTATACATGCAAACATTATGCTAATTTAATTACTATCTAACACATTGATGCATTTATTTTCAAGAAAGCCACTAACTGGATGTCTGATCATCAACATTTATATTTATGACCACCTAAACATAAATGTAGATGACACTACATTGGGAATAAATAAATGTTACATGAAGTCTAGACATAAAACGTCTATCACCGAATATTCATGTTGATACATCCTTCCATTCAAAAGGAATATGGATAGTAAGGATGTCGTGATCATCACTGTGGCAACCAGTTTGGATGAGAGCAACACCATTTCATTTAGGACAAATTATTGGTCATTAAGCAGCGGTCTTCCATTTATAATATTCTCAAATATATAGGGTTGTTTAGCTATGGACCTAGTGTGACGTCACGAATCACTACCTTATACCTAAAAATAGAATGTAGCCCACCAGCGTCGGACAAACATTACAATATGGCGACTCAGTACCATTACGTTTCACTGACAGAAGATGTTTTTCCTGGTGGAAAATTACCTTATGCTTTGATATAAGTGGTGCAGCTGAAACGATGATTACAGTGCATAGATCTCACTATCAGTGGAAATCTAAGCGATTCGATCAAAAGAAGGAGGGTAAACAGACCATTTTTATTTTGTTAAAAAAGTCCATGTATTTTACATGAAGAAAAAAAAAATATGTCTGAGTGTACGCGTATGTGGTGTGTTAAAAATATCTTCACGTGTACAGGCGAGCGTATGTGTCAACAGATCATTTTTATTGTATGTTTAAAAATATGTCCGCGCGCGAATGTGTGTAAAAATTACACACAGGAATCGATTTTTATTAATTAAAAAGTGTTATTGATAAATGACAAATGTTGGAGAATCATATTCTACTCGGTTAGCTCGAGGGCGATTAACCGCGATTAAAAAATTTATACCAGTACGAGAAAAACTTAAAGAAAAACTTGAACAGCGTCAGGAATCTCATTTTGATTTTGTAACTAGTACAAAAGTTATTTGAACCTATTTCTACAGCTACTGAAAAGACTGCAATATCTACTGAAAGAGCTCTATATTAAGAGATATTACGGACGACGAAGAGATAAAGAAGGTATTCTTTCACTGGTAAAACAAATCGCTGATTCTCAATCACAACCTCAAGTTGTTGATGATCCTGTCGAAGAACAAGAAGGTGCTCTTCGTGGAACTCAAAATGGTATTTATTTTATGGATAAATTTACCGAATGGGTTATAAATTAAAGTTTCAACCAATAAAATCTAAAGAGTTACGTGCTTTTGGTGATTTTGCTTCTGATAGTTACCATTCAAGAGTTAGTTTATTATACCCTGAATATAGAAAAAGTATATATATCGAAACGAGTGGGCTGACTGTAATTATAAGATAAATAAAGGGATTGGTCATATAAATAAAAAAGACGTTATAAGGAAAATAAAAGAAGAGTAGACGATTATGATGATATACAATCAGAAGAACGTCAAAGACAAATAGAAGAAAGTCAAAAAACAAAGCACACACAGTTAAGGAGACGAAAAAATAGGAAGATCCGCAATCATCTCAATATCCTCTCGTTGAAATCGGCCTCGTCATAATAGAATGGAGATGGATTTATTACAGGAAGTGGTCTCGGTATTTTTCCTAATAATATCATCAATGATATATCCCGGTCGGAAGTTCTCTTCGGGGTAAACGAGCTGGAAATAATTCCCGGGAAATATTTAACGAAACCGCTGTTATATGTCAGCGATTATTTCAAGGTGGTTTATATATATCGGTGTAAATCGATGTCTCATCGATGAAGTCATAGACGATTATCACCGTGATCAATTGTTTAGACAAACGGACATCATATAAGATGATTATACATGATCAACGACGACAGCAAATCAAAGTTGTAAATTCACGGTTGCCAGTTTATAAAAGAATTTACGGAAATGGGTTGCTTAATCTCAGTCGGGGTATATTTACTGGAAAAGCTCCAAAGGTTTTACCACTCGGAAAAAAATATCGATGAAAGCAATTAATGTTATTCGTGATAAAGCTACTGGCGCTGTTGGTGATCTCGCCTGAAAAGCTTTTTTTACTGTCAAAGATAGATTTAATGAGATTAATATGAAAACCTCAAACAATTCAACCTGTGAAATTACCTGTGAATGAGGTTATGTCCTTGAGTGTCAGTAAATAAAGTAATAAATCAAACTGCAAATAAAAAACTAGCAAAGTTGGGTGTGGGGTCTGATAAACAACGAGAATAGAGATATTACCGCGAGTATGATAGTAGGAAGTGGTCTTCGTTTAAGACGATAATCATATATTATAAAATGCTTGAAAAGATATCCAATGCCCGCATTTGATACAGATGAACCGATGCCGAGAGATTCTTATCTGCGTAAGTTTCAATATCAACCATATATATCGAGGACTCCTGATTCCCGGGGGAGAGTCGAATTTCAGATTCACGACACTAGTATATATTTTCTACCGTCTGAAGGGTTTATCGATATTGAGGTTTTTTTTTACCAAACTGATAATGCCAATTATGCAGCTGATGATGATCGAGTTGGTTGTGTTAACAATGAAATAATGGCGCTGTTTAACACCGCTAGATATATCATCGATGTAAAAGTAAATTGAGATAATTGATGAAAATGGTGATGTCGTGACAACTATACTGGATTTGGCAAGATACTCGGATAAATATGCAAGGTCGGTTGGGCCATCTATGATGTTTATAAAGGATTCAACTTATCATTCAGAGAGTTGAACTGTATATATGGGGAGAGTGAGAAATGAAGCTAGGGATGCAGAAACAGATGTGGTTGTGTCAATGAACTCAAATTACAACATGGGTTTTGCAACTCGTACAGCGATGTTAAACGACAACAATGAATTTTTTCTATGTGATTCCTCTCTCTCATATATTCGGATTTTACAGAGATGTTTAAAAGGTTATATTTGGTGCAAACCATACAGTTGTACTCAAAAGAAAAAGTGATGATAATGACGCAATTTGAATAGCAAACTCAGCTGATCCCGGTAAGATAACTTTGACAAAATATACTTTGTGGAGATTGTGGATTCCATCACTTACTCAAGAACAACGATTATTCTCATTTATGGAATTGGGCGGTAAATGACTGTTATCATGGTTGCCGGTGACTACAAACAGTACTTCTGGTCATGACGAAGGATCATTCACCTGGCAGATTGCATCACAATAAGGATTGTCAACACCGAGACATGTTTTCGTTGCGTTTCAAGCAAATAAGAGAATAGTCAACCAGGATAGAAATCAATTTAGTTTGATCAATTGGGAGTTTCACACGTTTCATTGAGAATAAACGGACATCAAGAACCATCTGAAAATATAGAAATGAGTTTTGCACATAATCAAGTCGCAAGAGCGTATCATAGTTTGATAACATTCCTAGGACGCGATTTAAATATTGATACTGGGTTGTTAATATCTCAATGCGATTTTACAATATTATATCCAATTTATTACTTTTCGCTACAACATCTAGATCTATATCGGAATCTACCGTTGATATACTCTTTTGAGCTCATATAAATGATTTTATTCTCGCTGGTGACTTTAGAGCAATTGTTGTCATTCTCAGTGATAAATCAGTGTTACTCGAAAGTGAGCGGTTGAAAGTCGTTGATTCACCAATAAAAAAACATGCAACAATTAGGTCAATCTATTTTTTAAAAAAAAATGTCGTACAGTCATATTATTGTCACGTTGACTCGTGGTTAAGCAAATAAATTGCAATCGAAAAATGCTAGTACGTATGGTACAAAAATAACTTTGAAGCGAGATCAAATTGCTAACGGTGGACCAAACAAATTGTTGCTGCAAAAATCTCAACTTAATCATTTTAATAAAGCGCTAAAAGCAAACGATAGTGTTCAATTTGAATTTGCTCCCTCCGCGGTTAAAAATATGATTAAACCAGAAGGTATATTTTGTTAGCTGAGATTCCCGCAATGATTGCTGTGGTGGCTTCCGTTGTCGCTAATGCTGTCGCGTGTTGCTGGTACCGCGGCTGGAAGAATGGCATTAGAGAAAGCTACTGGACATGGATATTAAAAAAGGAAAAGGTCTGAGACTACCATGAAGTCGTTTCACACGATATCAAGCGTTCATTCATAACTCCAATGTCAAATTTTAATTTAATCATCGCTGCTAAAACTCACCACGTAAAGACTTTCAGAGGTGTTTTTAACAGAGATCAATTATCACAACAACCATCAAATCCTGAAATTGGTATTACTAATCTCGATATTAACACCGGACCTTGAACTCACTGGGTCGCGTTTGCGATTGATCCACGTGGTATTATTTTTTTTTTATTCTTACGGGATACCACCAAATAAAGAATTTCTCGAATATCTATCTGGATTAAATACCACTGTTTGGTACTCAACATTACCCACGCAGATAATAACTGATCTCCCAATTTGTGATCGATATGTTGTTAATGTTATCGACGCGATCTCAAAATCATAAAACAGTACTTGAATATACCAGTGTTAACCTTTTAATGAATTATTAAATGTATAATGGTAGATATTTGGTGAACGTATCTCTAACGAGGAAAACAAACAAGGGAGTTTCAATCAAGGTTGTAAAGAAACGTATCAATGATGCGTTGTCTGAAACATTCAATCTCGTAAACGTATCACCAGATGAAATCATTGTATTTCAAGACCGATAACGTAATAAATAATGGCTAATGTTTCCCTGGAAGACATTTTAGTCAAACTCACCACGGCGACAGAAAATTCTATGGCAGTGTTTGATTCAACAGTTGGTATTAAACCTGTTGTTTTTTATTCAACCGTCGATAATAAATTAACATCGCAAAGTAACGATTATTATTCATCGACGAATACATAAAAAAGCGCTACGATCCGAGTATGATTCTCATATAAATCGGTTTGCAGATGTCAATTCTTTTTTGAAAATGTTGAGAATCCTCTTTATAATTTCTTTGTAATTCCACCGGTGGTTTCAATGAAACTCGCTGATATTAAAACCACCAAGGATAAATTGACAACGTAATGTCCACGTAAGTCAGTTTACGGGTCGTCGTAATAATTTCAGAAAAGTTGATCAAATCATAGATAATTTCTTTGGTGAACCAGCAATGGTCCCTATACAATTCGCTGTTATTAAAACATCAATCTAAGAGATTTCAAAAACGAATCATAAGGTTATCAAAGATGATTTTACTAAAAAGGTAATGAGGCTCGATACAGTTAAAATTCCTCAGGTGAAAAATATAAATAACGTGTATTCGATACAATATGGATCTTTCGCTTGTACATTTACAAAAAATATTCTTAGTAATACCGGCGAAGTTAAAGGTATATACAGATTAATCTTAGTTTCATCGATGCAGTTTAATATATCATCGACTTTATCCACCGGAATTAATGCTATTAGCGCGGTAATAGAAAAAAAAATCTATTGAGATAACTCTTGCTACTGGTAATTTAGTAGCTCGAGTGTCACATACATAGTATGTAGAATTTGTAGTTGATTTAAGTAAACAACTTAATTGAATAATGACCACTCAACAATATCGATACAATCAAGTCCGCGAATTGCAAACTAAACTTACAAATCTCACAGACGAGTACCAAGCAAAAGTAAAAGAACATCACAGACGTATTACTTATGTTGATATAATCGTATACTCGGTTTCAGGTGTCATCGCTGGAATTGGTGTGATATTATACTCGGTGACATTTATCGCTCTGTTTGTCGTCCCAATTTGCATCTCTGCGGCGACAACAATAACAAGAGTGTGAGGGATCATCACAAAAAAATATCTTCGTGTAGTCAGCGTAAATTACATGATTATACGGTTTGATTACAGACGGTGTATTCAAACATTGATGACACTATAATATCCGATAGTGATATTCTCCTCCATGGTTAACATTTACGACACCGCGATGTCAAAATTAGAAAAACACATTGTTAATAATGGCAATGACAACGCCGCAAGCATTGCTTCAGCGGACAGTCGAGAATACAAACCCGGTAACAAAGACGATGATTTTAATAAGGCAATCAAACCTGAATTCAGAGTTGATTTTCCCAATCCGATTCCGGTAAGCGAGATCGCGCTTACTCAGTGACGAGTATATTACAACTGGCCAAATATCAGATCGGGTTCATTCGCTAGTAAACCACAAAATAACACATTTGTATCGTTGAATAAAGATAAACAGGACGCAACTCCCGATTGGCAAACCGTGTATCTATCCATGGAAAGTTATGACATACAGGATATCAACGATGAAATTCAACGCACAACAGAATATCTCACGGACGTTGAATCTAAGATCGAGCTAACAGTTCATGAAACATCGTTGTCCACTTAAATCGAGATAAACTCTCCCGAGTACGCCGTGGATGGCCTGGAAAAAGAACTGGGGAAAAACCTCGTTTTGTTGAACCTATAAATTCTGATTATAGCACTGATGTAACAAAAATTATAACTCATGAGAATAGAATTGTTTTTACTACTTTTCCCACTCTTCATTTTTTATTATCGCAGAGTTTGTAAATAATAACATTATCATCAATGATACATATTTTACATCGCGATCAAATGCATTTACTCTTTAATTTACTCATATGTTTGATAAATTAAAAAATTGATTTGTAGGTTAACACAATTTCATTCTAATGATCTAAAACAACAGAATATCGAAATAATTCAATATTTCAAACATAATAAATAATTTCGCGGTGGCTAATAAGAAAGCTATTGATGCGATAACTTATTTTAGTAGCACGGAAATACCTCCACCGGAGTATCATGGGTATTATGATAGAGGCGTCTACAGCATTATAGCGGAATAACAATTACCAACATTTGTAATACCAGCGCACAAATGAACTAAAGAAAAAATTTAATGATGTCATCGATGAATTTTTCCTAGGATACTTACCGCATGGACAAGGGTATCATTAACACCAAATATTCTCTGACACAACAATGCTCCGACGGAACAGGTAGACATGTGTCACCAGGTAACGTTGATATAACCTAGGTGATCGCTGTGAATCTTTAATGTGATATCGTCGACGGAAGTTACAGCGCGAACACTGAATTATCAAATCAAGTAGCTCAAGAATATATTTCATATACTTTTTCTCCTCAAATATCTCCGGGTAGTGTGATCATACAAACACTGATTAATCCAGTATATTTAGCAAGTAAAAATTGCTGGATATCAAAAATAAATTTTAAACTCGTTGATCAAAACTCTTATTTGATCGATCTATCAGATGGGCAACTGCAAATTACTCGTGATGTAAACTCTTAAAATTTTCATCGTAAGCGAAGTCTAAGACTTTGGTAATTAAAATTATAAACACAATAACAATAATGTACCACCACGTGAAGTTATACGTCCATGATAAACAAAAACTCGAATACGCGATCAGAGATTCATTTGAGAATACAGTTGTTACGTATAATTGATTTAAATAATTTATTTTTTTTTGTCACGTTCAAATTTGACATTTCGGATTAACAATTCATTCATTGGGAAATTTTTCTAGAAATTTCACTCTACAAGTAAACAACAGATGTTAAACTCATTGTCTGACCTTGCTTAAGAGTGTAAACAAGCTTCTAAAATGATTGGTTGATTCCAAGGACATTAGAGCTTTACTTTAAAAATTGGTTGATTCCACGGACATCTTTCTATATCACACTCTATACCTGACTTTGCGAGCATGGGTTCGTTCTGTGACCTTCTAGAAAATCACGTGACCCCTTCCTGTTTACGATGAAATCAGTGTATAGCTGTGTTTTAGAAGCTAACGGTTCAGTAGTTAGTCTGGGCTTTAGAATACAATGATGTGTGTGTTATTGTTATTGTTTGAGTGTAAATTATTTGAATTATTTTAGGATCAAGAGGAATTTATTGTGTTATTGATCTAGAAATAACTTGTGCTCATTTGATTTATTATTAAAAAAAACTGACTTCATCGCGTGACCTTGTCGTCCATATTGGATTACATCGTCAAGATTCGAACCTGGAACAATTAGGACATTTTATTATCAGGACTCTTGCAATTCCACTAGTGGATTACATTGTGAATTCCTTTTGGATTATTTTTTGACATGATTCTCTAAAACCGTAAGTTTATTTATTTTCTTTTATGAAAATATTTGTACTCAATAAATTGTTTGTTAAATTTTTACAAGCTTGTTATTATCACTTCTGTCTTTGTTGCTGCTTGTTCGAGCCTAAGCACGTAACAACAATTACAGCGAATTTTTAACTCGTCGTCGATGAATTTTGCGATGATCGTTTTCTGCTGATGGATCATCAACGGGGACAACTTCAACGCGATCGTGTTACTCTAAAATCATTTAACCCAGATCAGACTTTAAATTATGCTCTCTCGTGCATTTCTGATGAACACCTCAAAAAAATATTATCAGTGAAACCCCTTGACGATCTCATCGAAGATATCGAGTAAAAAAAATAATATTTTCATTGAAAAATCCAACAAATTTATATGATTAATAATCGTAAAAATCATTTAAATTTGCTGGATTTTTCAATGAATACATATATATATATATATATATATATATATATATATATATATATATATATATATATATATATATATATATATATATATATAATTTTGTTAAATCTAAATTGTTATTTATGTCTAATAAAGAAATCACGAAAATATTAGTGACACCCGTTGGTTTATTTTTTTCAAGTACGTTGATTTAGTTATATAATCGGCGGTCTATAAACACAACTAGAATTAGCATCTAAGTATTTAGCTGCGGAGTTTACTGATTCAAATCTTTTAATCACGTTATCCATAAACGCGGAACAGAATTAAAACAATTATCACTAGGAGTAACAACTCTTAATTATCTACGTGGTTGTCAGGAGGATTTCGGATCATGTGATCAACGACGAGACCATTATCGATCAAACCGTAAAAATGCTCATAAATAAATCTGTTAGCGTAATGAGGATTCCCGTTGATGGTAACCATTACGTAACCCATATTTATAATATAACCGAATTTGCTTCAGAACTCGATTTGGTTTTTTTATCCTGCATTTATTTATTTATCAAAGTTGTTAGTTTTATTAATATAATCGGAGGGTTATGAGAGATATCTTTATCGAAGTACAATTAAAGCGCTCTGTAGTTTTAGCTCCGCAATCGATACATAATTCTGTTTTCTTCGTACTCCAACACCGTATCTGATACAAAGTAGCAGCAGAGAGGGCGAACCTCACAACCTTTTTAGACAAAATTTTGATTGAAATCTTAAAACGAGCCTTCCTACGATCTCATTTTAACCAAAAAAAGGGCGAACCTCACAACGCTCCGGCCAAAAAAATATCTCCATTTGCCATATGGAGATTTTACGATTTTTTAATTAATTTTGGTCGCAACTTGTTGTCATTCACCCTCGAACACGATATCGTATCGGACTCGATCAAATATTCGGTTGAAATCATTTATTATTTTTTGTAAACCAGAACTGAAAATTTAAGCAGCAGAGAGGGTGAATGACAACAAGTTGCGACCAAAATTAATTAAAAAATCGTAAAATCTCCATATGGCAAATGGAGATATTTTTTTGGCCGGAGCGTTGTGAGGTTCGCCCTTTTTTTGGTTAAAATGAGATCGTAGGAAGGCTCGTTTTAAGATTTCAATCAAAATTTTGTCTAAAAAGGTTGTGAGGTTCGCCCTCTCTGCTGCTAAAGTTTTGGCCCGGAGCTTCCTCGCATGGTATTTCGTATATGAGACCCACACAAATCTTTTCTGCAGAATTTACTACAAGGGGTTGTAGATCCAATATTTATCTTAATAGTAATAATGAAGAGAATTTATAAAATTACCGACATAACTCTTCCTAGGCAACGTAAGGTGTTTGACCTTGATGAACAAATAAAACCTCGACCATGGAGATAAAAAATTAGAAACAGTGTCAACCACGTAACATACGAATGTTTCAAAGACGGTGCGTCGTATATTTGGTCTACGTATCGAATCTCCCGGGAAGATTATACTATGACGAATAAACGAGCCGGAGAAATATTATCTATTATAAATCACTAATCAATCCGATATCACACACAAGTAACATTAATCCAAATAAATGGAAGTTTATAATCACCGCGAACACGTACTGACTTCGAAAAAGCGGTGATTATCACTGTACAAACTAAATCGGGAGTGTTAACTGGGATTGACAGAATATATTACAATCGAGCATATTTGGTAACCGCATTGACTTACGGAATATATCCAATAACCCGGCAGATATTAATAAACTTCATCCGATGAGAGTTTCATCGCATTTGAATTGTGTAGCTGAGCAAGTTGTTGAGCATTTTAAAAATGTAAGGAAGTGGTTTAACCACGCTGAGACAATCCAAAATAGATAAATGGGCTGAATCAGTTAAAGATACCGGAGCTTCAATAAACGATGTTATCGAGTTAGAAAAAAATTAAAATTTCCGATATACGTAAAAACTATCACCAGGAAAGTATGATACGAATCAAATTATAAATCAAGTGGAGCTCTGATTGAAATCATCGATCATAATTCTCACGCTTGGAGTAATTATGTACGTTTATTTCCGCAAGGTCGAGTAATACAATATTATCACGGGGAAATGATTGATTATATTCATCAGTTGAGCAAAACCGATCCTGTGTCAGTATGGTTATTTAAAAGTGATGAAAATGAAAGATATGATCAATTTGCGAGACCAAACGGAGAATTATATCGACGGGAAGAACTTCACGCGGAAATGAACAAGCTGGTGATGAAATACCCAAACGAAGTAGAAAAAATTAAATAATTGCTTTACAATTCCGTCTTTTGCAGCTTAATATGCACAAAAGGAAAACTTGTGCAAGCCATACAAACTTTAATTTCTCGAATACGTGCAAGCGAGTTGTGTTGATTACGGTCAAGGTGGATTGTGAAATACTAGATACGATAACAAGGATGATTTCCGTTGACATGGCCGCGTGTTACCCATGAAGTTTTCTCGGACGCGGTGAATGCAGTGAATACTTTAAACGATTCAGTCACCCCACTCATCAAATGACAAGAGTTGCCATAAACGGACCTTTACCCTATTTTAACTTGATGGGATTTGCTCTTGTGATAGCGTTTAATTTTGCTGAAAATCTTGATCCGATATGTTGGTTTGGTAAACATTTTTCAGAAGATAAATGGGCTCCGATAGTACTACTATGTTTTATGCTCGATGTTAAGATATTAAGATCGCTGACCATCTCCGAGGCGATAATATCATACCAGAAACAAACTTCAGTTTGATTACCAACTCCTGTAAATTATGAAGATTACAATGAAAAAGTCGCTGAGGAAAAAATCGCAAAAGATGTAAGTAGAAAAAAAATCGTTGAATTTACTCGAGGTGGCTCATGAATTTAGGTGACCCCGCACCTGATTTTATAATCTCGGATACTTCCCTCGATGATAAATTTGTATCTAAGCAAAACGCTTTTTTGACAACGAGACAAAAAGTCGGAACTGTCGTTGAATACTTCAACGGTGAATCTCCGCAATAACTACGTTTAAAAACATCGATGCTCAATTATATTTCGAAAACTTTACTATCGATGATAAACAGATTTTGCGGTTAAGAGCTGTCACAGATTCATTCTAAATTAACCAAAAACACTAGAGAATCATTGATCCGTTTACTATAATGTGGGGATCATGGAGAATAAAACATCAAGCACTACACAGATATTGTGAATCAGCTAATGTTCACCTTGAGGATAATTACCGCACGGAGACGAGATTAGAACTATCGTCATCACCGTCTGTTAACGATCCAATAACCAGACATACAACTGTATATTTCAATGGTCCAGGACGATGCGATAAGACAACTCAAAGTAATTGAATTATTCAGGATTAATTTTGACATGATAGTATTAACTTCTAGGCATCGACTCGCAAGAGAGATGACATCCCGAGGAGTAAACACTTGTACAGATCACAGCTTCTTTCGGTTTAAAGGCGACGCTTGGACTGATCGAATGGGAACAAAATATATTCCCCGGATTATAATCATTGATGAAATATGTACAGTATCATTGACAATATTAAAACCAAACAGCTGTGATAATGTGCAGAGACCACGATCAACCAGCGCCGTTTACTGGACCATCCCCTCACAAATGGCAAAATAACAATGTTGACAATTAACACTGATTACGGATCACTTGATCCGGAGTTAACCGAGTTAAAATCCCCAATAATATTACAACCGGATAACATACAAGGTAGAATAACACTTAGAACAATTCCTGAAACATCGATCGATGATTTTCGGTCAACATGGAAACCAACAGATTTGATAAACTCGAGTAGAAAGAAAATCAGAGACACGCTTTAAGTAAAATTATTTCACACACATAAAGATAAATTTTTGATGGATCCAGTTCCGTTGTGTTATAGACCGGTAGATAGATACACAACGACAAAACATCGATGTTGACATTCATGGTACATCCGAGAAACAAAAACCCGTATTGAATGATATTGTACTAGTTGACATCGCTGTTGTGGGAGATGCGTTGAGCGCTGTAAATCTCCATGGCGGTTAAGATATGCGATGACAATACATTCTTCTCAAGGATTGACTATCAGTGATACGATTGTTTGGATCATTGATGATTTCAACGAATGGTCGAATTTAGTTTATTTAGCAGTATCTCAGTCAGACGATTCTATGAACTCTGAATAGTTGTTATCGGTTTTAATGATATTAAGATCTCGCGTCGGTAATTGAGTTTCATCGGGAATAAGCTGTAAATTTTCACGTGTAAATCTACGTTTTGAAGCAGTTGAATCTAATCTATAGATTGCTGGTCTGTTTTTAGATGTGACAACGTTGAATATATTATGTGTAGTTACAATCCAGATAGGATCGGTTGATCTTTTTCTACCACCTTCGAGTTGACCAGGTTCATACAAGTATCTCATGGTGACATTGTTACCTAATACTTGTTGCGATGAAAAATCACGCTGGGGTAGATTTTATTTTATGATCGCCATAATAGGTTTCAGATTGATGGTTCGAGTAATTTCTCTATTGAGCGCGGTTATCACACCTGGTAATCTTTTAACCCATTCATGTGATCGTTTATCTTCGATGAATTGCATCGAGTATTAATAATGGAATAACCGGTCTGCAAGCGTTCTACTAAACCTTACGATTGCCTGATCGCGATGAATCGCAGTATGTCCTCGTCTTATGACAGTGTTATATGGTTTCATCGTCGATGATACTTCGCCTTGAAACTCTTTACCGGGACCAACCTGGAGGAAATTTGGCCACCGCAGAGGTCCTCGTTGATAAATTATTTTAAACAAGGAGGCAACGTCACATGTGGTTTTAGTAGTTAACGGTTCCGCTTCTTTGTATCTACTCGCAATATCAACGATGGTTAATGCGTATTTGTCAACATTTGCTTGGATAGTATCATGCAGAAGAAAAACTATATCAGCCTGATGAACTTCATTTGGGACATTAACATCAAAGAATGCATATTGAATCTTCTTAGAATGTGGTAAATACATTTTCCATATCACTTGTCTGGATAACCAATCTTTCGCGGTAGTATTTTTAACCTTTGCAGCGTTTGTGAGTTTAACAATCGCGGAGTTACCTTTCCAGTATCCCGTTGAAGAATAATAAATCGATTCCATAATATTAATTGGCAGCACCTAATATAAGCTTACTTTTCATGGCCGTTTTTATCAACCAACTAGATATTTTTTCTTTAAACGTTTAATCAGTGATAGAATTTAACGCGTGTATTAATTTCACATCAGCGATGTGTCGTTGCTGAAGATCCTTATTTCTGGATATACACCAGGTCTGGTTTGATCTTGATTATCAATTCGAATATCAAGTCGGGTTCCAGGACCGCAGTAATTATATCCTGGAAGATGTTTATCCCCTGGGTATGTTTCCCACAGAGCTTCAGGAAGTTTTGTTAACCCGAAGGCGATATCACCTCCCTTATTTATACTAACAAAAAATCTGAATTTTTTGTAGAGTTGTTGTAGAGTTTAACGCCATTTTTCAGCACACGATAGGCTATACATGGCTGCCAGTATTATTGGTGGAGGAAGAACCCGGAAAGAACAACCAACCCACGTTAAGCTACTGGCAAGCTTTCTCACATAACTACATTAGCAGAATTTTATACTCAAACCCATGCAAACAGAGGTGAGATGGCAGTGATCCGACGGAAGGCGCTTGAAACCACTCGGGGCCCCTATTTGAAATGTAATCATGTACATGTCAATTAAACAAAGTGAAACAAATGATGTAAATAATATACGCACTAGAAAACACCCACCTATATTGCAGGATAATTATATTACAAGACGAACGTCTTAATAACACATTATTCATATGCAGAGTTTCAATATTGCATGGTTATTTATTACACGTTTCTAGGGAAACGGTATGAGCAGTAACCTTGGTATGTGTTAACTATGTATACATAAACACTTTCCTGTATAGGCGTTAAAGTCGCAGGCATATTGTCGGGATGCTGGGTCCATATCCACCAACGAAGTGAAGCGTACAAATAAACGTGTCCTTTGTGACTTTTTCAATGGCAAAGTTTTCCCTTCCGTAATTTCGAACCCATAGAGGACACCTGTCAAGATCTTTGTTTGGGTAAGGGAATAGAATGAAATAACTTCTTTCATGTGATCTCTTTTGAGATATTTATAGTCACTACAGCAAATACCATAACAACAGTGTTTTACAACCATTATTTATGCATAAAAACAAATGTTATCGCTTGGAATACAGTGAAAACAACAAGACAGTTTACTCACGGCTGATTCTATGTTAGTCCGAAAACAATATGGCTGAAGGTGCAATGCCTTGCAGGTAAATGACAAATGATATTTATAGCTGGCTGAACAACCCAATATGAGATGTGGTTCCAAAGGGATAAAAATAATAAACAACGCAACTTTTTATGATGATTTATACTATATTATTTGCTTTTTTCTTTAATGAATCAAACAATTATAAAATAAAGTCAAGAATAAAAGGCAGTTAGATTGAGGGGGGAAAAACAATGGTTATACCAAAAGTGTAATGGCTGTCAATGAGATATTACAAATACGTCGTTAGTATGACTTCATTCTGGATGACTAGTGATAATGTGGTTATATTAATCTATAGAAGCTCTAAGCACTTTAAATACACACACACTAACTCACACATACACACACACACACACACACACAAACAATGATAAGACAATACACACATCACAACAACCCTCTCAACTTCCAAACCATAAAGACATGCTGACAACAATCAATAAAACAAACATCATTAAGTCTTTAGGTCTGTTCATGTTATTGACAAAGGTATAAGCGTAATTAGTTTATAAGTGGCAAGAAAACATAATTAGGTCCATAAAACTTGTAACCTATAGATAACGTACCCGAACAACTGCATGTATGAAAAATATACATTATTACAAATAATCTGATTCCAAAACTAGTCCCAATTATTGCTACAAAGGTCAAAATCAATATGGTTTAGAACTAGAATACAAACACAGAATATACTAAACAATGATTATATTCAATACTCGCTTCAACTAGTCTACATGAGCAAATTTAGCTGAATGATCGAGAGCTTTAATTGTGTGTCACCACGGCCAAGTGGTCATGGTGAGGTATTACATTACTCTCATATTCATCTTATAAAATATGTAGAGAGGTGTTGAAAGGATGAGCAAGCAGTGTATGCCATCGTTAGCAAATGTTATGCAAGTCTCTAAATTGGAAAATAAGCAGACTTGGATATATATCCTAACCAAAAAGATGTGAATAAAATATCATGTATTTTCTGAGTACTCATTCCTAGTGTCCTATGTCTGGGCCTGTTTTCCTGCTTACATTTGCGGCTCTGTCTTGGTGTTCGGAGACGTACATGACATCACAAACTGGTGAAGAGTACTTGTGTGTGTGGATTGCTGTTTATATCAATGTATGCTCTGTAGTTTTCAGATTTTTCATAAATACTTCAAAGATTCCCTCAAGTCTTCATTTAAACACATTAATATTGACCCGTGGTTTGGAATTACTCCACCTAGTGCAGCCTCATCTATACTGGAGCTATTTGGAACCAAGGAAGGTTCAAGAAGTAAAACTTCAACACCGTTAGTCATTTAAATAGGTTTCAAGGATCTTTCGTAGCCGCTCTTCTGACTCCCTGTAAACATGTACTGCCATTCGACTCATTGATTTTATCAGCAGATTGTGGATGACTGAAATGCCTGACCGTGTGAGAATTTTTCTGCATGGAATCCTATCATGCCATCTGATATACAGCTACTGTTTGCGTGCATATAGAAGGGTATGCACGCAATGTCTTTGTAGACATTCATATTTGATTGTAAACATATGCTTCTGCTGTGTTACGCATTAGCACAATCTGTCAAAGGACACACTTGCTTCATAATTTCTTGCACTGGTTCATCAGTGTGGACTGCACGTGACGGTGTTATGATAATATAGGAGATCTTGTCCAATGCAAGTAACGTAGTCATTTACTGTGTTGGTAGGCTGTACGTAATAAATTGTTGGTGTAGGATGATGTATTACATCTATCTAGTTTATACCGAAGTATTTGGCAAGCAGAGAACAGTCGCCAGCAAATAGGAGATCAGGAAACATTACTTCATGTATCTTGGTCATTATGAGTCAGACTGATGTCGGATGTCAATCGTAGATTTATAGCCAACACGTCAGTAAGCATTATGGAGAACATCATACATACGATGTTTGTGGCCTGCACACGCACACACACACAGACACACACACACACATATATATATATATATATATATATATATATATATATATATATATATATATATATATATATATATATATATATATATATATAATTGAAATAGTTCAGATGATTGATTCTCCGTCGTCCACGACACTGGAGAGCAATCTATCGTTGATTTATCGAACGATCAAAAATATGGTTTATAAATATGGTATTTTAGTTTGGGATTTAGGAGCAAAGAAAGAAAAAAGCTTGAAATTCAAAATAATTTATCAGAAACATGATTACTTTAAGTGTGTAATTTTATGATATTCTTAAGCAGACTTTGCATTTAATTCATAGCTTACATATGTCAGAGGGAAGACGTTGTCTAACATACCTTAGTTACAGCCTCCTAGACAATTTCGATGAGTGTGACCAATAAGATATCCGAAAACATGGTCATTTTACCAAAGCTATCAGAGCATTAAGAAACGGTTAGATACGTTAATTATATTACGGTGCCCTAGTGCATATAGGTGTCCTAGCATTAATTATTAACCCCAACAGTTTTAAATGTTCCAGCAAAATTTATGTTAATATTGAAACATTTTGCCCTGGGCGGAACTTTATGTGCCAGCCTGAATAAAATGGCAGAGAATATATCTGTTTCGGTTCTGACTACCACCACCACATCACCATAAATATGGAACTTTCATTATTTCTTGTGGCATTTTGATTGTTTAATCTTGCTTATATTATGTGGGAATAAATCATGTATTTCATAAATGGCAATGATTTTGAGCATATTAAATTAAATCTACGAATGAAGTTTTATCTTTACATACAAAATATCCGAAATCTACATTATACCATATGATACTTAAAACTGGATCGACCTTTGAATACGTCGTTTCTAAACTGATTTATTGTAGATCTTTACTGACTTTCTCCATATGGCTGACGATATGTCTTTTCCTGTTCTCATTTTCATTTGTGTTTTGACCATTAGTCATTTTGGGCTTAAATCATTCTAACATATAGTCCACACATTTGGTGTTTAATTCTATTTAGCGGAGTCAGTCGAGTCAGTTTTCCTCTGTCGGCTTTGATATGCACAGTAGGCTCGATACATCTTGCCTGTATATGATACGTGGCGACTAATGGAGTATGGGTAGCTGTGATCCAGAAATGAGACAGCAGGATGCAGGTCCGAATTATTTCTTTTTCTCAGTTCGTGTCAGAAATCGTTATGAGGCCTTAGCCAATACTTTTTTTGTTTAACTCCCAAGAATAAGTGTTGCTTAGCCGAAGATACTTCAATGAATGAAACCATTTTACTTTGAAATATGTTTAAAACAATTTAAAATAAAAATAATCGGGGATGATCTCAGTCTCTGTCTATAACGTTGTTTACGCCTAAACAGCATCGTGGAAATGCCACCTTCTTTGAAGTCTAATCAATTCTTATCAAAACGACCGTCCATGTTTGTTATACTTATGAGATATCGTTTTCACGATCATGTATTTCATTTGTTTTAAAGAGCTTTTGGTCATATTTATTGAAATATATCTATAACAGTATGCTTTCGGAGTATTAATGCATGTCTGATAAGTTAGTTGTTACGTCATTACTAATAGTGTCAACATCTGTCAGGTTGCGCATTGCATGATAGATACAAATTTAATAGACTTCAATACACCAGTATAAAATAAGGTCATTGTGACCAGTTACTGGTTTTGGTTGTGTTACCCCATGACTACAAGCAAAATCCTTAAATTCCTATATAGGGTAGTGAACATGTGATGACTTTGATAAATAATTTGTCATTGTTTTAAGCAGTGATCTAATTTACCTTATTTTTACATTTCTTTAACTAGGCTGTTTTATATTTTATGTTTGAAGTTATTATGTGGTTGTCCTGTTCATTTCAGTTATGAAGTTTGATAACTGGTTGATTGGCCCCGAGTGGTCTAAAGCGCTGTCCGTTACAGGTCACTGCCATCTCACCTCTGTCCCCGTGGGTTCGAGTCTAGGATTCGACCAATGTGGGTATGTGAGAAAGCTGGCCAAGAGCTTCGCGTGGGTAAGTGGTCTTTTCCTGGGTTTTCCGGGTTCTTCATCCACCATTATTACTGGCCGCCATGTAAAGCCTACATTGTGCTGCAAATGGAGTTAAACCATAAAAAACTAACAATAAAGCAAACAATAACTGTTTGCATATGCTAGTCGAGCACCTTACATTCAAAGGTCACACTGACCTTCATTTTATGTTTTACGAACATAGCTATATTTAGTTCAGGATGACATATCCATTAAGCACGATGTAGGTATATTAGTGCTCAGAGAACAGCCTAACTAAGAGATACGTTTAAAGTCAGAAAATCTATTTCATAGCAAATTTGCCGCATTTATATATAAATATAAGGTCTCTAATACGATACTCCTGTTTATAGCAAACGTAAATGCTTATATTACAGAAAATTGGTATTGATGTATCTTAGTTTTCGGTATAATTGATATTAACAAGCACGAGCAGATAACGAAGTAAAATATTTATTTTAAAAAACTGAACAGACATTTATTCATGACAGTAGCTTTGGCTGTTGACCGATGTTTATATCCGGTCATTGCTGTCGTATGGAAAGAAAAGCTACGCCCTGTATTGTCTGTCGTGCAAAACAACCCACATGGTATTCCCAGACGATGGTTTTGTATCTGAATTTTGAGGTAGTAATATTAATTTCACTCTTCTAAACCCACATAATTAAACACGGTAAAGAAAGAAACCATACGTTGTTTGCCTTTTGACATTAAAATTGCGAAGCACATTGCGTGCTTGCCGTAAATAGCATTTCGAAGAATGAGACAGTTATATGAGATGCACCTTAATAGTTCATGTTAATGCAGTAAAAATCAAAACTACTAAGAAGAATTGTCCATCCATTTTTGTGTGCTTAGTGGTTAGAGCGTCCGCCGCGGAAGCGGTAGGTCGTGGGTTTGATCTTCGGTGGAGTCATACCAATGACTTACAAAAAGGGTACTAACATACTAACAGCTGCTTTGCTTGCCGGAGACATGTAACATGATTTCACACCCAGTGACATTATTCTGACACCAGGTAGACCAGTCCTCACACTAACCTCTTAATGATGTGAGCCTAGTCAGAGTGCTCTACGTAACACTGTATTAGTCTTTGGTCCGACTCGGCTTGGGTTCAAGCTAGCGTTCTCCCGCATCCGACTCAGACGTAGCAAGCACTAGGCAACTGGAGCGACCAGTTTCATTTATTTATAAGGACTAAGTTTAAAGACTGAGTAATACTAGCTTGTATGGCCAGTACAATTAAGTCTACAAAAATCTAATAAATACGTTTAATATTTAATGTTTTTCGAATTGTTAATCATTTGGTTGGTTTCGTACATTTTAATTAAAGAACGAACTAGCTTAAAAGTATCCACTGTTCTTACTTTGTATGTGCATTTCATTAAAATCCATTATCGAAATTGACCATGCATATTAAAGAGACAGCTTCTTCTACACCAAACCAGATTATTGTAGCAATGTACGACCCATACTATTAAAGACCTATGATATAGGTGGTTCAGTCGACTCAGACTCATCCTGGTGTGAATTATGATACATTTATGTGGTTAAAATTGCAACCATATATCTCCACACATAAAAAAATATAAAATATGCGCACGTTAACACATTTAGGCAAAGAAGGAGAGCAAACGAAAATTATTATTATTATTATTATTATTATTATTATTATTATATATATATATATATATATATATATATATATATATATATATATATATATATATATATATATATATATATATATTCAGCCCTAAATCACACAGATTCAGTCTGATGAAGGAAAGCGATTTAAAATTGCATATAACAACATTATAACCATTAGCACCATAGTCCAAATACCAACATTAACAATATAGTGGACTATTACAACATTTTACTTATGCTTCAAGTAACAAACCAAACGCAAAATAGATCTGCTTTAATTCATCCTAAAACCCCAACCGATTTAACCACATAACATTCTCACCACACTATACCTGTCTCACCACATTATACCTGTCTCACCACAATAGACTTGTCTCACCACACTAGACCTGTCTGACCACATAACAACTGGTCGCACCATACTAGACCGGTCTCATCACATAACATTCGGTCTCACCAACCTGACCATTCTCTCCACGTAACAACCAATATCACCACACTAGACCGGTCTGTCAACGCAAGAACCTGTCTCACCATACCTAACCGGTCTTTCCAGACACGATATACAGTGAAGAACCTTTGGTGATATATATATATATATATATATATATATATATATATATATATATATATATATATATATATATATATATATATATATATATATATATATATATAATGTATATTTGAATGTATGTATGTATGTATGTATGGTCATCACTAGCTACTGGGAATCAAAAAATCAGCTCACATCATATACGGTCTTTGCAAAACAGGAAATATATTGAATAGGCAGCATTTCATTATCATAGTAAAGTTTAGAATATCTACCCCATGTGGTGATTACAGGTGAACACAACAATGTTTTTATAATTGGTCACAATTATAATCTTAATTATAACTGACACTTACTTTGACATAAAGTATAATGGATTGAGAAAGACTTACAATTTAAAATATGATGATGTAATCTCACTCTCTCTCTCTCTCTCTCTCTCTCTCTCTCTCTCTCTCTCTCTCTCTCTCTC